>CM042138.1:308550-373550 GCA_023376005.1 Doryteuthis pealeii | reverse complement strand
AGTTTGTTGTACCATTTATTCTTAGCTGAAGGAAAATGGTTTGATTTATATCTTTCACAATGGTATTAGCGCCATTTGTGAAATGCCAACAACCTCGTCATAGATTTGAACTCGGATCACCAAGTCCATTTCATTCGACGATAACCACGTTGTTTATGAACGGTCCTCGTCTAATGTCTGTTATAATTTTCATTTACTCATTATATGTTCTCATATCACATGTCTATTATATTTTTAATTAGTTGGAATCAGGTTGATTTCAATTAATTAAAAAAATGTCCAGTTTCTTTGGTTTATTTATCAAATATCTTGTCATTTCAAAGAATACTTATTCAATCAATTAATATCATATGGAAAGTATACATAATCAATTTGAAATAAAAAATACTGTTTTCAAAATGAAAGCAATTTTTAATACAACAAAATCTTTAAAAGATGATTTTTCTAATAAAGAAAATTAATTAAAATATCCCGGCTACTTTAAAGAAAAAAAAAGAAAAGGAATTTCTCAGTAGAGAGAATAAAACATATCTGAAACATTTTAATTGTTAGATAAGCATTTTTATTATTAAAGATAAAAACTGAGCCAAGTTGATTATCTTGATTTATCTAAAAGAAGACATAAAAAAAAAATCAATCTTATAATGCGATGATATTTCTTTGAAAAGATTTCATTCCTTTTATGTTTGTAAGAATTCACATTTCTAAGAATTCTAAATGAAAAATATGTCTAGAAACTCAAATATAATTGTTATCTCACATTTATATTTTATATATTTCCCCCAGATTGAGACTTACTGATTATATAGTCCTAATAACTATGTATATTTTTCGCCATATTTCAATTATGGAGTTTTATAACCGAATTATAAGTACTTTTATATACCCAACCCGTTTGCCAGGCGTAGGATGTGACACAAGGTCACAAGTATGGGTGATCCAGAGAGGTTCTCCCTCTTGCTCTTGAGTTTTAACGGATCTGCGAGACAAGCTTGCCACGGGTACGGTGTGGCACAAGGTAACCATTTTTGACAATTCGGCAAGGATCAAACTCGCAATTCAGTTTATACATCTGCAAGACTAGTTTGCTAACCATTACATCATGATGGGACGGCAAAGGTATTTACCCAATCCTTTCGCCACGGGTAGCATGTGATACATGGTCTTAACTATCTGGCATGTGGGGATTAAAAAAAACGAAAATAAAAATAAAATAAATTAAAAAACAACAAACTCCCCTGACAACCCTATGCGCAGGTCCGACAAAAAGGACTGACTCCCTACCTCCCAAAAGGATACCGAGGCCATTTGAGTTTAGGCCGCAACTGATTGTAGTCGTTTTCTGGCCAGGGGGATATCTCTTGCCACGGTCGACTATGTCCCGTTCAATAAAGCCTTAGTCATAAAACTACCTCTTCCCTTTGTATCTTTCCTTTCTCGTTCTTGAATGTCTTCTTTTCAGCGCGATCCCCAAAAATTGAAAAAGTGAAAAGAAAACCTGAGGAACATGCACCAACAATATTCAGATACCTACATTTAACCTTAAAACACCCAAAACCACTTATACCCGACAATTCATTATATCCCATAGACATCCAACAAGTACCGAACTCACTTTTCAGTAGAAATGTATCTTACACAACGGAATACGACAACCTGAATTAAAATACTGGACGAGACTGTTTGTATTTCAGATAGAGATAATACCATTGGGAAAAGTATGCATCCAACTTATCTCCCTCCAGCTATGGATAAATAATAGGGCAAACTAGGTTCTTTAACCTTGATTGGGTAACCTGTCTAGAAAAAGGAAAACTCTGGATTCAAACCTGTTAAACCTCGCTTAAGAAATTGACCTTGTGTCACATCCTGTTCATGCGAAGGGCTTCGTAAATATATATAAACAAATCCCAGCAAAAGTAATAGTTTTGTCTAAGAAAATTCTAACAGAAACAATAAAAACAGGACAGATGAATGTCCTATAGGAAAAGAGTTTGTGTAGATAGTCTTGAGGCTACTAAACCGAGAATAGAGATGGCCACTTTCTGTTTGAAAAAGCCATAGCATGACAGGAACGCGGAAAAATAGAACTAGTGCGTTCGACCTCTGTGAAGCCAGGGGGTAAAGAAGTCCCATGTAAGAGGCACACCTAATGCCGAGGAGGGAGGACTACGCCTTAACAAAATACTAAACAATATGACACAAATAGATACTGGAACAAACATAGATTTAGAACTGTTGATATGACAATGGTGAAAAGATTCTCGTTATGTAATACATAATGGCCAATTATTTTTCATCCTTAGACAATCGCACATGGCTGTGTAGATAGCCTCCTTTTATAGATAAATTAATCATAAGTCTGATGAAATCAGTTTTTATTCCTTTATTTTATTCATTTAGCTCCTAACAAACATCATATAAGCATTGTCATTAACATAAATTATTGTTTTGGGAAAAGTATGTATCCAATGCTCTCCCTCCAGCTTTGGGTAAATAGTTGGGGAGACTGAGCTCTTTAACCTTGTCTAGGTAATCAGTCTAGGAGAAGGAAAACTCTGAATTCAAACCTGTTAAACACTGCTTAAGAAATTGACCTCGTGTCACATTCTGCTTGTTTGGGGGGGGGGCTAGATATATATAAGAAATTAAACTCATAAATCAAGGTACCACTGTATGTATATATATATATATTATATATTATAATATATATATAGTGTACACACACAAACACACACACACACACATATATATATATATTGTGTGTGTGTGTGTGTGTGTGTGTGTGTGTGTATTTTGGTCTGTCTGCGTAATTCTTGGAATTAAATAACCCACAAAGACTTATATGCCGTTAAACACCAACCAACCAACCAACCAACCAACCAAGCATTTTATATCAAAATTTTAAAATTGAATTTTTTCTAATATAACTTCACTGCATTAGTCTTTCCTTATACGGAGATTATTGGACATTTTTATATGTATTCTATTTCAGCATATTCTCCTTATCATATTATTTTAATTAAATAAATGAATATATATTTGCTTTTCATTTGTTTCTTCTTCAAGGTATGTATCACAAAAACAGGCGTAACATATAAACGTAAAACTGTCTTTCAACGTAAATGAATATAAAAACATTACTGTCACTGCCGACAGCATTTGCTTCAAATGCAGTTTTCTTCTTATAAATATCTAATGCATAAGAAATCCAAAAATCTGTCAGGAAAACAGCTTTAATATTCTGATAAACGTTGTATATTCTAACAACCAGGTATGTCAAACAGAACATTCATATTCCACAAATTTGGAACCCAAATAAAAATACAACGACCATCCTTCAGAGTGTGAATTGAGTTTGGAATTATGAGTTGAAACGTGCTCTTGGCTGCTGTAACTCGAGAAAATAGAAATCTCACGAGAAAAAGAGATGGCCTGGTGCTATTACTAAAAAACATTAAATGGCGCAAAGGAATATATCCCTCAACGCCCTAAGTTGCTTTCCAGACTCCAAACACCAAGTAGTTGTCAGCCAACTACAGCATCAACTCAGCAACCAGGATTCAAGCCTCTCCGATGCTGTACCCGTCCAGAGATAAATATATAAAATATTTCTACATTCAACACCTCTCATCTCCTTATTCGGAAATGCGTGCCAGAAGTTAATAAACGTTGGCACGTTATCTCTTCATTCTGAGAGGAGAGCGCAACGCAATATTAATGTATAGAAACCTTGAATCCTAGTCGCCATTCTAGAGGTTCTTTGTAATATGTATTTTATCCTATATAGAAGCTAGAAAAAGTCCACTCTAACTGGTGTTTATTTCTCCTGTTGATCTCAGTATCCAGTTGGTAATCCCCGGTTATATATATAAATGTAGTTAGCATTGTAATATGTATATCTAAGTTTTTAGTGTTCATTGTAATATGTATAAGTCCAAAAATAGGTATTTCTGACAGTACGTTCAATTAGTAATTAATTTGTTTACAATTGAAAACGATCTTAAATGCTGTCTGTCCTCGTCTCTCATTGACCCATTTTTACCGGAAGTTCCTGCTGATGTTGGGAAAGCTCATAAATAGATATGACGTTTTTGTGCCTATCTTATAACCATACATAGTTCAACACACTAAATAAGGGCACGTTTTTAAAAAAAGAAAATTATATCTTTAAAAGAGTTTGTCCAAAAATGTAAATTCCGTATTCGCGATTTAATTGTTATTATCAGAAGGAAATGGACGCGGCAAAACGGGTTCGAAACCTGAAACAATGTGTTTACATTTACTGTAGCGTCCATACCCATGGAAAAGGTATTAATCCAATTATTCCAAACCCCAGCCGTCGATAATTAGAAGGATACGGAGTTATTTCCCTGCTGGATTTCTGCGACAATATCAAAAAATCATTTCCCTATCGGTTGAGTGAACCATTGATTTTATGTATTGGTAGGACATTATTTTACAGGTAACAGTTACTTTTGGGAAAGTCTATACTAGAATTATTTGTTCCATCTTTTTTCTGTGTATACATTGGAAAATCTCCAAGCGGAAGTATTGCCTAGAGCATTTTTGATAGTAATGATTCGATGATTCAACTAATAGTCATAATCTGAGAAATGTGCTTATTGTGACACAATAACTAATGACGTGGAACCATGATGATGGTTTGAGTCATTAGTTAGGGAAAAGTTTGTGTGATGGCGTGATAGGTAGCGGAAAGTTTGAGGGATGATGCCAGAGGAGACGCGTGGCGTTGTTTTTGGTTTGAAGAGAAGTGACGTGGCGAAGGGGAGAAAGGAAGAGTGAGAGGTAATAGTGGTGAGATTGAGTCTGGCCGCAGACGGGTTCAGACAGGCTGAGACCTGGTCTCCCCCTTGCGGTGATCATGAAGATAAAATGACAACTACTTGAGCAATTAACAAAAAGATGTCTTTGTAATTTATTTAAATTAAACAAGGAAAACCTAACTAGACAACAAGAAGCCAAGCCGGAGATGGTAGGATCAGCAATAAAGAAGTAAGATCTTCTCTCCAAGTAAGGCTCATCTCTAATCTGTCTCTCCTTCCAATATTTCTCTATCTCTGAAGAACCTTTTTTATCAAAGAACTCTGACTCTCACACACACCAATTAGCGATGTCAATGTGGGTATGTGACACGTATCACATTTGGTATCGTAGCCAACATAGTATCCCATGTGGTTTGTGCCCACATATAGTTTCAGATTATCAACTTCTAAACCAGTTTTGATACTTTAGAATTTTCTTTTGGTTGGGTGCGACTGAGAATCAGGGCATTATAAAACTTAGCACGGATGACAGTAAAATTGGGCCTCTGTAGTTATTAGTGATTAGGAGGTCATTTTTTTCGGAATGGTAGGGGGCAGTATTGTGTTTATGTCTATATTGTGTTTTCTTTATACACTACATTCCATAATCTAAGAAGTGGCCTGTTCAAAATTCATTGAAAATCATATTTCGTTGGGGTCTGCAGTTTGTTTCTGCTTTTAGTTGTATTTTAGAAATTCGTTGAGTTCGTCCTCGTTAAAGCATGTTTAGATGGTCATTTATAATATATTGAGAAAGTTGATTTTTGACTATTGGGGTGGGGGTGTTCCTGTTGAATACCGTAAATAATTTTGGAGAGTTTATCTCGGGTGAGAGAGAGAGAGAGAGAGAGAGAGAGAGAGAGAGAGAGAGAGAGAGAGAGAGAGAGAGAGAGAGAGAGAGAGAGAGAGAGAGACAGACGGACAGACTAACAGAAACAGAAATAGAGACAGATACTTAGATTAGAGAGGAGATGGTCTTACTTGGTTAATTGCTCTGCTTAGTGATTCTCTGTTTGGCCGCCATTTTGACTTATCTGCTGGCTTCTTCCTTGCTAATTCTTCTTCTGCTGGGCTGATCTGGGCTAGTCATTGTCTTAATAAGTAACTAACAAGACTTTAAGTTTGCTTGATCCAGCTTTTATTAGCTCATATTTAATTCACCATGGGGTACCGACCTCAGAGCTCGTTCTAAGCTCTCTCTCTCTCTCTCTCTCTCTCTCTCTCTCTCTCTCTCTCTCAAAGCTAAAACTCTCAAATAACTATCACGTGTCTGTCATGGCGCGTTTTCACGTGCCTTTAAAGGTCAAGGGTTACCAACTGTCCCGGTAGTTTTCCATGAACCCCCTCATTCTAAATTGACAGACCTTCATTTAAATTTTAGCTACAGGTGTTTTTCCTATCTGTAATTTAATATAATATATATATATATATATATATATATATATATATATATATATATATATATATATAACTTTTATTTCTTTGGTGTGGTACCAGGTTTCTTGGTACAAGGTGATTCTAGGCTGGTCCTATTTTCTATCAACAGTTTGTGGTAGAGTTCAGGTTCCGTATGAGAGCTCAATGTTTAATTATTGTAAACAGAGCAAAGTTATTTGTGAATAAAAAGGCCTTAAATACCATATGTATCGTGGTTATGGACCATCTCTACTCGTGAGTATCTTGGGACCACATGCTTCATCAGACCACGTATATCTTTTATATATAGATTTATATAGATAAAAGATATACGTGGTCTGATGAAGCTCGTGGGCCCAATATACCCACGAGTAGAGATGGTCCATAACCACGATACCTATGGTATTTAAGGCTTTTTATTCACAAATATATATATATATATATATATATATATATATATATATATATATATAGAGAGAGAGAGAGAGAGAGAGAGAGAGAGAGAGAAGAGAAGTACTTATATATACACACTAGGTATCTCCAATTCTCCCTGTGAAATCCCCCACTATATTTAACGCTATCAAACTTGCATAAAGGTTGATATTGACTAGAAAGTTTTTTGTCCATTAGAAAGAAGAAACATTTAGAAAAAACTCTTTATGCAGGAAAAACATTTTTACACCGTTAAATTAATTGAAATCTCATGTAGCCAAAAACAGGTTATGACTAGAGGCTTAAATTAAAACAAAATAATGAAATAAAAAAAAATGTTCAAATTTTATTTATTTATTTTTAAAGAAATTAAGAAATAAAAAACTTTTAATTTAATTAATCTAATTGTGATTGTATATAATCTAAAGTCTGATTTTATCTATTTTGCATTATATTGATTCAAATTGTTATTTAAAAAAATATATTTCAGTTATTGTAATTGTCTGCATATCGGTGTTTGTCGAGTTTCTTTTTTTAAGAATTTCTTTTTCTTTTTTCTTCATTTTTTCTCTTTTTCTTTTTTCCTCAATGTTTCTTTTTCTTTTTCTTCATTTTTCTCTTTTTTCTTCATTTTTTTCTTTCTTTTTCTTTTTTCTCCATTTTTTTCTTTTTTCTTTTTGCTTCAATTTTTCTTTTCTTTTCTTCATTTTTTCTCTTTTTCTTTTTCATTTTTTTCTCTTTTCTTTTTTCTTCATTTTTCTCTTTTTCTTTTTCTCATTTCTTCTTTTTTCTTCAATTTTTTTTTTTTTTTTTTTTCTTTTTCTTTTTCTCTTTTTCCTTTTTTCATTTTTTTTCTTTTTCTTTTTTTTTTTTTCTTTTTTCTCCATTTTTTTCTTTTTCTTTTTGCTTCAATTTTTTTCTTTTTCTTCATTTTTTCTTTCTTTTTCTTTTTCCTCATTTCCTTTTCTTTTTTTCTTTTTTTCTTTTTCTTTTTTCTTCTTTTTTTCTTTTTCTTTTTTCTTCTTTTTCTTTCTTTTTCTTTTCCTCATTTCTCTTTTTTTTCTTCCTTTTTTTCTTTTTCTTTCTTCCTTTTCTCTTTTTCTTTTCTTCATTTTTTTCTCTTTTTCTTTTTTCCTACGGATTTGACTCCATAATTAATATTTAACATAAACTAATACAAAAGTGATATATGGATTCTCAAAAAAGTTTATTTACGGTAAAATGTAATTAGATTTTTTGAACTCCATTATACTTTTATTCTGTTTTAATCAAAGTAATTCCATATTTACCGATAATTCATCTCATCCAGTTTTTGCCGTGGGAAGTTTTAAATAGAAATTAAAAGTTTAAATTGAATGTCGATTTTATATGTTTTCGTTGATTCGACAAACTGGTTTTGTATCTTTCTTACCACCAATTCATAAGACACTAAATGTCACCTCGTTATAAGAATATTTTTAGATAATCACTATAACCTTTAGAGTTCCTATTTCGAAACTATTGATTCTTTGTTTACGAACTTTGTCGCATAGCTGTACCACGGGACAAATAACATTTCTTTTAATCTTTTTTACATGTACTAGCAACAAAAAACACCCTCCGGGCGTTGTAAATAAATAATTTTTGAAAGACATTGCCTAAGTGGGTGGTAGTTAAAAATTCAATGTCAGAGGGGTTGTATCATACGTAAGACAAATCCTCATATTTATTAAAGGAGTAAAAAATAAAACAATTTGAAATGAAAACTGAGCCCCGTCCCTCTCAAATAAATTTGCGTCAATATATTAGTTTCTTCATTTATTTCTTCTGTTCGTTCTTTCTTTCAATTGTTTTATTTTTATTTTGTTAAGTTTTTCTTTCTTTTAAAACTTTCCCTTGGTTCAAAAATAGAGATTACATATCATTTAATGTCGTTTCATATTCAGGTCAATATATAAAGATGGACGGTGAAGGGGAGGAGCTTTCAAACTAGTTATTTGACTAACGAGAAGACAGCACCTTTGGTTTGAATCAGAGTTTTCCTTCTCTTAAACCGGTTGCCATATCAACGTTAAAGAGACCAGATTTCCCTAATATTTCCTGATATGTATAGGGAGAATAGTTGGATTCATTCCTTCTCCAATAAATAATTATGTATATGTGTGGGTGTGAGTGAGTGCATGTGTAGGTATGTGTGTGAATGAGAAAAATATATGTATATATATATATGTGTTAATGTGTGTATGGGAACGTATATATATGTGTGTGTGTGAATATGTGTATGAACGTATATATACGTGGGTTTGTGTGGCCTTTACATGGTCTTTGGTCAAATCGATTCGGGCGAATAGGAACAGGAATTCAAAAAAATGGTGTTAGCGTGGTTTTTGAAGGAGGTACGTGGGTTTCTTCAAAATAACTTTTTTCTTTCATGTCTGATTCTAATGATAAGGACGACTAAGAAAAATATCCAAATTGTTGTGTTCGTTACTAAGGATAACAACGGACACAGAGATGGGGAAAACCCATGAACTCCGATGAAAGCAGACCAGAATAACATAGAGAACCATTGTAGACTTGGTGGCTAGCAGGACCTTCTAGGCATCGTGCGGGACCCAAACTAAACCCAATATCTCTTGTCCTTAGATGTGGGGCAGGGGGTCGGAACAGATCCGTTTCTGGTTTCAGTCTTTCTACACTTGCGCCAAAAAATTCGAATCTTCTGTGTTTTATCTGGTTACATTAATTATCAGTAGTGACTGGCTGACCTAGACCGAATACTTTGACCTAACTCACCCAGGATCAATTCTCATATGGTGACTGGCAGACTCTCTTTGCTAAAAGCATTATTTTATTTTCCTTTTCTTTTCCCAGAAATTTCATTTCTTTGTATATAAATTTACTATAAGCCGATCATTATGTTACACGAGACACCCAATAAACGCCAGGCCACCCAAACAGCATAGAAGAGGCCACATAGTAGAGTAAACTATCTGGCCCGGTAGTTCTGGAGACTTTTAATATTATAATAAGGAAATGGTTACCATTAATATCATGTATAATAAAAATGCACAATATTATACCATATAATAACTTTTATTCATATTACTACTCCTATAAAATTTGAATTTGAATTTTTTGTAACATATATAATAAAATATACAATATTACAGAATATAAATTCAAAGACCTGATTTGTTATTTAAGAGTGGGAAGCTCTAAGTTTAATGGAACATTAAAGAATAACAATCAGGGGTTGCAAATCTATGGTACGCGTACCCAATCCCGTAAACAAAAACTACTTGGATGATATAAATTTTCTCAGAGATATAAAAAAGAAAATATTAGTTTTTTAATAAACCTTATTTTATACTTAATATAGATTAAAATTGCAAACAAAGTTTCTATTCCAATATCCCAACAGTCAAAAAAAGCTGTTGGAAGGAAAAGTGGCAAAAGTTCTAGAGTAAACCGAAACACTAACTTTTTCGAGAGAGAAATTTTCTTATTTATATTAATGAAACCACGTCACCACCACATGACTAAAATGTCTAATTTGGCGCCAATTTTACTCTTTGGTGACATTGTGTGGTGACATCTATAAACCTTTTTATTTTTTTTATTTTTCTTCTTCAATAGTAATAGCTTCCCGATTTTCTCCATCTCGGCGCAGATTGCACCTGTTTGAACCCTCATTGCACGGAAAGTCTCTTCTTAGCATTACATGTTTTATTTGCGGTTCTGTTTCGTTTCTATCTTTACACTTCTACACCAACATCGGCAATATCGTTTTATTTCCATATCTTCTCATTCTAAACAATATTTATAGTTATTAAAACTCTTATTCCATGCTATTTACGTTGAGCCAACGTTAATCATATACGTTTAAAGTCATATAAATTAGGAAACTTAAAGGGTGACTTGGGAGGTTTCTTATATATATATATAATATATATATTATATATATATATATATATATATATTTATCTTATATATATAATATATATATATAATATATATTATATATATTATCTTATATATATATATATATTATTATATATAATATATATATATTATATATATATATTATATATATATATATTTATCTTATTATATATAATATATATATATATATATATATATATTAAATATATATTTATCTTTATTTATATTACTCTACTTAGGTACTGAGCACTCTTTATTTATAACTGCGGTTTTTATATGAATGTATATTTCTTATATATGTATATACATATACATTGTTTTTCTTTTGGTCAAGTATTATAGTATCAATCGATTATTTTTAATTGGTACGACTATCTTGGTCTTTTCTTTTTTCCCAAAACTTTTTTCTCCCCAGGTGATGTTTGGTAGTATATTTTTACAATCAAACTATTTGCCGGTTTTTTTTCTCCCACTGCGAGGGTTTACATACAAGTTTGGTATATATCATCATCATCATCACGTCGCGCTATTAGCACGGATATCCATGACAATCTCTCGCCAACCTTTCCTATCATTCATTTTCCCAGGGAGGTCCTCTGTGCAGCAACCTGCGTCTTTGCTTAGTTGGTCAATGTAGGTCCTTTGCTGGCGGCCACACTAGCATGTCCGTGTGTTGGCTTCCACAGGAGAACGTCACTTATGAGCTCATCCTTGCTTCTCCAGCAGTGCCCGGCATGTCTTGTCCGTCTCACTCGAATGGTTTGTGAGATGGGGGCAAGTGGCCATATAGCTGTTTCGTCGTGGGTGCTGCTCCACGATTTGTTCAGGACTGCACGCAGCATTCTTGTGCAGCTCCCATCCAGCTTATTCTCAAGGCGCCTCGTTAGGGTCCATTGGTGCATCCGTACAGCAACACTGATACAACCACCGCCTGGAAGAATTGTCGCTTTAGCTTGTCAGTGAGATCGGATTTCCATATTACTGATAATTTGTTTGTGGCCGACCACGCTTTTCCTATCGTGTATTTACATCGCTTCTGTGGATAGATATTACCACCTAGGTATGTGAATTGTTCTACTGGCTTAAGGGGCTTACCGTTGAGTGTGTTATGTCTCCTTTCCTTTTGAAAATATGTACTCTGTTTTATCGATTTACATGAAGGCCAATATTATTTGCAGCCTTCTCTAGCTATGCAGTAGTGACTCGCCTGTGGTGGTGTATCTGCAAGGAGTGCAAGGTCATCAGCGTAGTCCGCATCTGTGATTTTCTGTGCGGATATCGCCTGCTTCTTGCCTTTTTTAGTGTGAAGCCTTCTTCTTTTATGGTATCTAATGATGTTCGAGTACATAGTCTAAGCATATGATAAATATATATGGTGCTAGTGTATCTCCTTGTAGGACTCCCAGTTCCGATGTCGAAGAAATCTGTGTCGCCATCGGGTGAGCGTACCATTGCTTGTGTATCTTTGTAGAGCATCATTATAGCAGCAACAGTTTCTTCTGGTAGCCGTATGCTAGTAGTATTTGTTCCATTTTTCCTCTGTGTATGGAATCAAATGCCTTGGAAAAATCTACGAATAGTAGCGTTGCCTCTAGATTTTTGCTCGAATCCCTTCTATGATTCGTCGTATAGTCAGGATCTGAGAGGTTGAACGGTTTCTACGGAATCCGTTTTGGTTTTCCTAAGAATTTTCTCTATTTCGGGTCGGATGCGATTAAGAAGAAGGGCATTATAGATCTTGGCTGCGATAGCCGTAAGAGTTATGCCTCTGTAGTTTTAGCTATTCCTAGGTCACCCTTTTTGGGAACGGAGGATGCATCCTTTTGTCCATTTATCTATTCTATTTTGTCTATATACTGCATTGCATAGCCTAAGCAGTATGTCGCTGAACTTGCCCATTTCCATACCTCCGGGGTATTTCGTCAAGACCCGCCGCCCTTCTACTTTTAGTTTATTTAAGACTACGTGGAGTTCTTCTGTTGTAAAATCCCCCAGTTTTATGTCTAGTTGTCTATCTATGATCTTGAGTTTATTTACCATGATTTAGGTGTGTTCCCCAGAAGTTTCTGGAAGTGGTCTTTCCATTTTTGAGTCTTTCTTTTTTGGCTGTTTGCCTTTAGTTTTGATCTAGAGTACTTTTCCTACCACTAATTTCATTTACTGTTTGCCATGCTAATCGCGACTGTCTGTCTTCTACCGATGATCTATATTATTTATTTGTGCTTGTATATATTCTGTTTGTTCTTTTTGTATGTTTGTTAATTCTATTTGGCTTTCCTAAGTTGTGTAAATTTGTTAGTTGGGTTTGTTTTATGAGTTGGGCTGCTTTTTTTATAGTTTCTTTTTTCCCTAACTGCTTCTGTCTCCCAGGGAACAGAGTGTTCGGCTTTTAATTTGGTTGGTATGCACTCGGCTGCCGCTTCTAAGTGAGCACTAACAAAGTTTTTCGTATTCCTCGTTTGGTGGAGCTTTCGGATGTCTCCTGGGGATATCGAATTATTTCTTACTGTAACAGCGTAGCGATTGCAAATATCGCTGTTGGCAAGTGTTCGACCAGTCGTATCGTTCAGATTTGCTGGTTTGTTTTTTGTTTCTACGTAGGCTAATCGTAATTTTGCTGTGACTATTCTGTGATCGGAGATACTCCTTCAAGAAGAATACGCTTCACAGTTCATTGCACTATTTGTCCATTTTTTTTATTAGGATGTAGTCTAGTTGCGCTTTGTGCTATTTTGGTACGTGTATGTCCATAGTTTGCCTTCCGTTTTTGGAATTTAGTATTCAGGCAACAGCCTGTTCTCAAGGAGAACTCGGCTAGAGATCACCGTTCCTGTTTGGGTGTGGCCCGAATCTATTGTTTTCGTTTCTTCCTATCTGTGCATTCATGTCTCCCCCAATTATCAGTACGTTATGTTTGGGGGTGTGTCTGCATAGGGAGGATAGCCCATGTAAAATGTTTCAATGTCCGTTTCGTCGCTGACGTTTGTTGGGCTGTAACATGAGACTATAGTCATGCAAGGATTGCCATTAAACGTAGCACTCATGATTCTAGGTTGGATTTTTTATGCTGTTAATGATTTTAGCGCTCGAGGGCTGAGAAGCATTCCTACACCTCTATAGTTGCATTGACGGAGTTTTTCCATGCAGATGCTGACACAAACGTCCAGCCATTTCCAGATTCATGTATTTAGTTCTACATCACCATGGTCAAATCTGTGTTCTTGCACGCATATGATGTCTATATTATTTTCGGCTGCAGACGCCGTGAGTTCGGGGAGTTGGCCTATCGCTTTTAGTGTTCTAACGTTAAATGTTGCTAGCTGGAGTGATTTTTACATCTAAGTAGGTTTGTATTGAATTTGGGTTCTATGTCTGTTTATTAGATATTGCGGTTAGGGTTATGTCTTCAGTAGAGTGTGTGTCTTGTTTGTCGTGGTGAGAGTGGTGATTTAGGTGTGTGATGTAGTTGAACCCCGTAATTTATTTATCGAACACTGGCCGGTGCTCGAACCTCAGCAGAACGTGTACTCTTTTTGATAGCAGGAAGTACGTTGCTACAGTTTCCTCAGCTCTGTAAATGTCATGAAAAGTTTCGGTTAGGTCGAGGTTATCGATATCTATCGGTAGCTGTTTGACTCATCAATAGGCGCTGGTCTTAGAGATGAGGAGCAGTAGTTGCCTAACTGAACTGGTTGATCCTGGCCGTTGACCCGTTTTGAGTTCTTCGCCCAGCATCTTATGATGTACGCCGTTGGCCTATTTAGGCTCTTCCGCCGCATCTCAAAATCCACCACGCTGCTACCCATGGTTTTGTTTGCATGCTGTCAGGCATGTAAATTTTTGCAGGAAGAAGGAGAAAGACAAAAGAGAAAGGAGACAGGCGAGGAAAAGGGATCGAGGGGAATAGAAGCTATAGAAATAAGTGTTAAGTTAGAAATAAGTCAGAAATAAGTTAGAAATAAGTTTTAACTTAGTATAAGTCCACAAGTCCCCTCCTATATTAGCGTTAACGAAGGTGAGCAAGTGCGGAGAGAAGTATGGGGAGAAAGAGGGGGATAAAAGTGGTGGCTACATCAATAGAAGGAAAAGTTCATTAGCGGCTATTTTTAGAATATCGAAACCATAAAATTCATTCACAGTGTTAATTCCACATTCTAATACACAATGGTTAAAAGTTAAACGAGTTTTAGAACCAATACGAAACAAATATATTTTTGAAAGTAAGCTTTAAATTCAATTTAACAATTTAAATCGTTCACCTTAATTCGCTTCGCTTCGGGTTGACTTAACCATCAGTACCTTAGTCAAGGAATGGCATGTAAATTCAAGATTTATAGCGACTTAAAAGGGTTAACACGAGGAGTAGAGAGGGGCAGTAGACGAAAATGGAGACATAAGAAGCAAGAAGAAGAAAAGAAAAGAAAAAAAAGAAAAAAAATAGTTAATGGTGCTACATCAATTGAAGAAAAGTTAAAGTTCATTAGTCGGCCACTTTTAGAATATCGAAACCATAAAATTCATTCACAGTGTTAATTCCACATTCTAATATATATATATATTATATATATATATATATATATATATATATATATATATATATATATATACCAGGGGACTATAAAAATGCACAAAGTAAATAAGGATAAATCCTTAATCACTTCGAGATTTTTTCACTAAAATCCAGTAAAAGTGCTCAATATAAAGAGCTAAATAAAAGATTAAAATCGAGTGGTTTAAAATACGAATTGCTATTGCTGTACTACAAATATAAGAAAAATAATTAGCAACCACAACAAAAAAGTTTTAGGCAAAGATCAAACTGAAAATGTCCCAATCTGTAACGGTAGGTCAAAACTATGTCCGGTACTGGAAAGGTGTTTGCTAATATACGTAGTTTAAGAAGCAGTGGTAATATTTCCAACAACAAATGATACTAACATTTATATTGGGGCTACGCAGCAACCCATTAAAACAGGATTACGCACCACAAGTCATCATTCATGGACAAAAATATTTGAAATCACAACGCTTGCAAAACATGTGCGCCCATTAAAAGAAAAAAAACAGAGGTTAAATAAAAATTATTAAAAACGCATCTCCACTCAAAGGGAATGATAATACCTGTATTCTGTGCATGCAAGAAAAATTTAAAACAGCAGAATATAGTGACCCAAAACAGCTATTAAATACTCGGGCAGAGTTAACAAATAAATGCAGACATAAAAATAAACACAAACTCTGCCTAGTGAGTTCCAGCATTATGTAGGGGATGAATACAGGTGTGTAATACACCCGCTACATCGAAAATGGGTACAGCCCATCCATGTATTTCAAAACGATGACAGACAAAAAATACTCCAAATACCTTCCTGGGGTAATTTAAGCAAAATGTTCCGATATCCTCAAGAGCTCTCTCTTAAAACCTTGTGATCAAACGAGTTCACATGTCAAGTGTAATTTAGATTAAGCCATTATCCAAGGAGTTTGTTGGTAGAATGTGTTTTTTCTGAGTAAAATCCGGAGACTTCACAAGAGGTGGGGTCACTCCAGTGAATTTCCAGTTTACTTAATTTCATAGCGAATTATAACTTACTGATCAAATTCTGGACGCTTATTTAAATGGACAAAGGAGAAACATAGACGGATTATTCAAAAAAAGAAAATTGACATCGAGCCAAAAATACTTACACAGAAAATATGAAATTGGCAGATTCTATGTGTCAATAAAAGATGGAAGGGATTCAGTAGATATTAAAAAAATCGTATTACATCACTTAGTAACAAAAATATTAACTGACGTAAGTTCAGAACAAGCAGGAAAACAAGAAAATCGATCTCAAAAATAGGAAGAAAAATAAATGTATGAATACTTCAGACAACCAAAAAAACTAATATATATCCTTGATATGACACTAAACAATATGTGTTGTTGAAAGTCCAGTTTTAGAGGTCTGGCGAGTGTGTAATTTCTTTATAGTCATTACTCTCAGTTCCACTCTGGCCTGAGAGATAGTGCCTCTTTTTCTTCCTTAGATGCGTTAAATTGGAACCGGAGTTCTAATCCTGCATTGTCAGTTGTCATTTCACTTCACGCTAATGCCCTTGGGAAAAGTATAAATCCATAGTTTTGTCTCCCCATCAGCCATGGGTAAAATTGTTAGTTATAGTTGGCTCTTTGCTAACTATTTTTTTATATTCAAAACAGCAATAATATGCTTAACATTGACTATAGCTTAGGGTTTGTGCATATATAAAAAAAGTGGTATTTTTTACGGTGAGATACTTGGGTGGTCGACTGCATAATATCATGTTTTGAAATGATCCTTTTTTTTCTCCCGTGTTATTTTTCCGAGACAAACATAAACGAGATGTCGGAAAAAATGTGTGTCATTCTCCATCTTGAGTATCACACTATAAAAAATAAGAAAAATCGGTGTCGCATCTGAATGTTGCGAAAATGTCGATAAATAATAGTGCCAGTGATAAATAAATAATGAAGCCAGTGAAGAAAAGAAGAAATATGAATATATGAAAAAAGTAGTTATACATACAATAACAAAAAACTCAAGTTGTAAATACTGGACACTCTACTTGACTTGTAAGTAGTGACATATATTCATGTTGTCTATCTGTCTGTCTGATTTTTATCAGGCAATAATTTTGAACATTTTACACAGAATATTAAAATAAAACATACACTCATTAACAGTTACAATTACAGTTTATTTTGATTATTGTAGATATATATATGACTAATAAGAGGTTTTAAATATGGTTGATTTCAACACATGTTGCTATAGAAACAACTTAATTCCTCAAATAGATTTATAAAAATTATATTTTCATTTCAAACAAATTTGTCTGATTTTTCAGAATTTTTGAGATGAGGCTTGATAATTAGTATTATTTGTACTATTTTCCTCATCTTCATTGTTATCTGTACAACGTTTCGGCCGATGTTCCCCCTGGCCTTTTCAGGTATTTCTTGTCGGACTCGGGAACCTTCTCAGACTCGGGAACCTTCTTATCGTAATCAGGAACCTTTTTATCGTAATTGGGAACCATCATGGAACTTTAACCTAACTCTTTATTCAGTCCATGGGAGTATCCTGTTCTTATTCTGCTAACCATAGCTGGGGTACAGGTGTTAAGCTTGTGTTAATTATTATTCTATGTTACTGCTGCCCCTGACCAGGATTGAACCCGCAGTCTAGAGATAACTGTCACTTAGAACTGTTTTAACATAACTCCTTTATCCACTAGGCTATGTGTTCAATTGGAGTCCGAGAAGGTTCCCGAGTCCGACAAGAAATACATGAAAAAAGGCAGGAGGGTACATCGGCCGAAACGTTGTTCAGATAACAATGAAGATGAGGACAATAGTCCGAATAATACAAATAATACTAAATTTTTCTGAATTTTGTGCCAGTTGGACTCATGGCTCAACGGATGTAATGTTTAAGTAATACAGTTCTAAGTGACAATAATCTATAGGTTGCAGGTTCAGTCCTGTCAGAGGTTGATAATTAATAGAATACTTAACCTATCTTAACACCTGTACCCAGTCATGGTTTACGGAATGAGTCTGCCTCGGTGGAGTGAACGAAGGGTTCAGTTCCAAGTTCCATGAATGCTCCCGATTATGACATGAAGGCTTGTGCGTTCGAAAAGAATATTCACGATTCGGAGAGAATGTTCACGAGTTAGAGAAGTTTCTCGAGTTGGACAAGGAACATCTAAAGACGGCCTGAGGGCACATCGGCTAAAACGTATAAAACAATAAGTAAGTGAAGTAAAGTTGTTGGGGTGGCCTAAAGTCGGTATCAGCCAAACAGTGAGGGAGTCTATCCCCTTGTCCCTAGCGCTAGACTGAGGAGATTTTATTTTTGCATCAGAGGTGGAGCGCCACACTTACCAACAGTCCCTTACTTTACCGCACAGAACCCTAAGCTGAGGACAATGGTCCGAATAATACAACGTTTCGGTCGATGTGTCCTCCGGCCTTCTTCAGGTATTTCTTGTCAGAATCGGGAACCTTCTTTTCGAACAAGGGAACCTTCTTGTCGTAATCGCAATGATACAAATTAAACACAAATCTTTCTTTTTTATCATTTTTTTTTTGTTTTAAGTGTTTTTGTTTTTTTCTGACAGAGGATAACCCTTTGAAGAACCAGAATTTAGGAACCACGGATTTACTCTGTATTTCTCCTTAGAATCAGTGAAATAATAATTGATTTTAAATTAGAATATTTAACAAAATTAGTCGAATCACCTAATGGGAAGAAAGTAAAGTTTGCCGTTTATGTAGCATTCGTTAATTTTTTATCCCTAGTTTCTAAATTTAGACAGTTATTTAAAGAAAACTGGTCACTTAATACATTCAAAAGGTAGAGATAATAAAACATTCATACGACACTTCCCCCTCCCCCGCCGGGTTACAACGAATAAATCTCTAGTGTAATGGCTTTGTTTAAATTCCAAGAAAAAAATCACCCACTTCTCTACGTCCATCTCTCTCTCTCTTTCTTTCTCTCTCTCTCTCTCTCTCTCTCTCTCTCTCTCCCCCTCTGTCGTCTACCCTCAGTCTCCTTTTCTCTAAATAATTTAACAAATTATATGTTTTACGACACAAGTTTTATAGAAAACACCCTATTTATAATTCATTTATTTTTTGTGTTTTGGAAGAATAAATGGGTTGATGACCGAGATTGATACTGTGAAAGAGTCATTTGCCCACATTATTTGGATTGTTTTCTTCACCGCATCGTATATATATATATATATATATATATATATATATATATAATTTTAATATACCAAACTTGTTGGTAAATCCTCGCGGTGAGAAAAAAACCAGCAAATAGGTTGATTGTAAAAATATACTACCTAAAAATACCCGGGGAGAAAATTTTTTTGGAAAAAAGAAAAGGCCAAGATAATCGTATCAACCAAAAATAATCTATTAGTACAATATATATATATATATATTATATATATATATATATATATATATATATATGTAATCATGAGCTATTTATGCGACACAAGCTCAATTTTGAAGCGGAGTTTGACAAGTGTTTATCTTTCACCTGAACACTTGCCATACCAAGGTTAAATAGTCCAGTCTGCCCTAATATTCACGCACACAAACACACATACACACACACAAACACAAATACACACAAAAACACACACGCACGCCCGTGCACACACACACACACACACATATTTATATATATATATAGTTAGATATATATTTAAAAATTCGTTTTGGGATGAAACAAAGAAATCACAGTGCTTAACCACAAATTTGTAGGAGCTTTATTTATTTGTTGAATTTTTTAAATATAATTGTTTTTCATAAGCAACTACCCAGGTTTCAGGTTATTTCACCATCGACAGGCTGCTAAATCTTCTGGTGTTTATTTGAAGACATTTCTTGTTGTTATAATAACAAGTATATACTATAATTTATATTTTTCTTGAATAAAGTTGAAACAGTCTGTACGATGTTCTACACACCGAACAATTCTCTGCCGAGATTCACTTGTCATGATTATTTTCTATAATTATCGAATTTTATGCGATATACGCATTGTAATTGCTTTCAAGCAAAATATAAATAATAATATATACTTTATTCAACAAGCAAAATACAAATAATATATATATATATATATATATATATATATATATATATATATATATATATATATATATATAATCCAAAAGTAGAGAAGAAATACGACATAGGTTTTTTTTAAAAACAACTTGTCGCAGTTTGAGAGCTCATATAGAGTCACAGAGCAAATTATATTTAAATAAATAACAAAAGACTTATCTTGCATTATAGACTATTTTGTCTAAGCTCCCTTCTATATGTATATGTCTACCCTTCTATGATGAATGCAATCATTTAATAGACATTTTTCTGTAATTCTACTATCATATTTTTGAAGCGTCTTTATCATTCTTCAGTCCTTCGATGTTTTAAGTAAAAATGTCTACATTTTGATAAAACTTAATTTCTTGTGTTCAGATATGTTTTAATCTTTATTTTGATTGTTATAACACTAATAGTTCCTTTTCACAAATGTTATACTATGTATATATTCTTGATATCAAAGAAACAACATATAATATATAAGTTTAAACTCATAGATATCACTAAATTTAAGAAAGCAATTGTAAACTATTCAAAAATTGATAACAGCTGGCCTTTCTGTATATATGTATAATTCAACAAAACACGAAACACTGATAATAAAACGAAGACAAATATAAAGATTAGCAGATGAGCCAATATTCAATAATGTATAACAGACCAAAAAATAGAAAAAAAATAAATGTTCACTTCAAAAAATAAAATTGGAAACAATACGAAACAGCATTGAAAATTGTAGATTTAAGCGTAAACAACATACATTATAAAAACAAGTAATTCGAACAGAAGTAAAAGAAATATATTATTTTTTAACCTCATACAAACTAGCGAAGAAAAGAATGCATCAATTAATGCCGGGAAATTGTTTTGTAAACTAAATGCTAAAGTACTATTTGAAATGCTAAAGTAGTAAGTAATACTGGTACAACATAAAAAACACTCTCCGGGTGATGTAAAATAGATTTTTGAAACATATTGCCCGAAGGCGTGGGAGTTAAAAATTCAATGTCAGCGAGTTTGTACCCTAAGAAAGTAACATCATCAAATTCATTAAAGGATTAAAAAATAAATCAATTTGAAATGTAAACTTAAAATATGTATTAAAATAAAACAAACTATATATAGATATACAATACCAGTCATGTATTTATTAAAACTTGTTTTAAAAAAACAATGAGGACTGTCTAATGTTGCATGTTCAAATTTTGAGTGTATTTATTCTATGTTATGACGATCCTGGGTAATGTGACGTAAGCAGTGACGTAATTTTTGTTACAGACAAAAACCGGAAGCGAATCTCGATCATTAATAGATAAGAGAAATTACTGTTACTATCTTAGATTATATTTAATGCTTAATCATTTAATTGTATGATCGACTTCAAGTAAATATATGAGCAGGTTGGAAGAAAAAGACAGAATGTTCGAGATACAAATTGAAAATTGACATTGGCAAATAATACATATGGACATACATATCCACACATATATATATATATATATATATATATATATATATATATATATATATCTTATTTAGCGGCACTTGTACTTAGAAATCATAAAATCCCTTTCACATAAACATTTTAACATTTACTCCTACAAATTTAAATTTCACATTATCCCAATACACCCTTACACCATTCATATTTTACATAAAAATATTTTTTAAATATCTAAATAAACATTTCTTTACTGGAAAAAATCCGTTATTAACCGACCATGAACGGGTTAAAACTCTTCTCCCTTTTTTGAAAAAGAGAATTTTTCTATCTTTAAATTTGACGTATGTCTTTTTCTTTCAAAAACTGTTACAATGAAGATATACACTTCAGCAACATATTCCTGGCGTCAGTGGATGTACATATGTTGAAGCGAGGGCGTTGCGTGCACGCTTTTTGGAACAACAATCCTTTCGGTTTGAATTTAAATTATTTTCTGCTTCTCTCTCGATGAGTCCGGATTAAAAACATGCTCTGATGATGATTTTTTTTATCGAAATACTGTTCAGTATTAGCTATGAAAATGATATAAAATATATTCATTTTTAACAATATTGTATGTTTTCATATCTATCTATCTATCTATCTATCTATCTCTCTCTCTATATATAATATATATATATATATATATATATATATATATATATATATCTTAGAGAGAAAGGAAAAACTCAACATAATTCCATAATAAATTTTTTTCGACCAAAATTGGGGCCTATATAAATCTAAGTTGATTTAATATAGCTCCCCAAAATCCAGTCTCATCAGATGGAAGATCAGGTTATTTGAATTGCACAACTGAAAAATTTTACTTCTCAAAAAAATGAAATAAAAATATGAAATTAAAAAAAAATTATTTTATTTTTTTGAGAAGTAAAATTTTTCTGTTGTGCAATTCAGATAACCTGATCTTCCATCTGATGAGACTGGATTTTGGGTAGATATAATAAATCAACTTAGATTTATATAGGCCCCAATTTTGGTCGAAATAAATTTATTATGGTAATTACGGTGTTGAGTTTTTCCTTCCTTTCTAAGATAAATATTGCTCTGTATATAATCTAAAAAGTTTATTATACATTGAGCTCTCTTTAGTGATTTAAAGATTCACTGTATTTATACATACTGGATCATACAATAATAATACAGTGTATCTTAGAAATCACATATAGAATCATCCCTCACAACCAAGTTTTGGATACCTCTCATCATATATATATATATATATATATATATATATATATATATATATATATATATATATATATATATATATATATATAATCATTGCATTCGTCAGACTTAGGAAGTTATATATACATTTTATTAGGACGGCACTAACTCACTTTTGGTCAATTTCTTTGATGTTTCACCATATAATTTGTCTTCCTTTGATTTTTTTTCCCCAATTTGTCCAGTCGCCATGTTCCGATCGCTAACAACTGTAGCGAGATTCTTACTCTCTTTAACAGGGCGTTATTTCTTCAACCACCACATCCATTTTATCTGATTCTTATATTCTCCTTTGATACCAACGGCGTGGATTTTACATTGCATAGGATCTATCACTTGCTATGACACCAAATACTTTCTTTCAAGTGTTGATTTTGTACTTTTATACGAAATCTGACATTCTAGTTCATCAAATTTTTGAAATACACTTTACATTTTTTAAAATTTTATATCAATTTCACTCTTAGTATTATTTGGATTATTCAGACTATTGTCCTCATCTTCATTTTTATCTGTACAACGTTTCGGTCGATGTGCGCTCTGGCCTTCTTCAGGTATTTCTTGTCGGAATCGGGAACCTTCTTTTCGGACTCGGAGTCCTTCTTTTCGAACTAGGGAACCTTCTTGTCGTAATCGGGAGTCATCATGGAACTTTGATAATAATACAAATAATACTAATTATCAAGCCTCATCTAAAAAATTCCGAAAAATAAATTTCACTCTTGTTTTCTGAATAAAATTTGATATTTAAATTAATTCTAAGATCTTGTCCTGAATGATTTCAGAATTGATTTTAACGGCATGGCATCCCATCCAGAGTTATTTTGGGCATAGAGGTAAGGGAAATGCAGACATCATTCGTTTATATTTCCATTTTTGTTGTTATTATATTTTGTACATCTTTATATGATATCAATTGTCTATGAATTAATACTCGAGTTCCTGAATTGTACGACCGTTATCATCTAGTAACACCCTCTTGGTGAAAAGGGGGAGAAAAAGAACATGCTACACTGAACAGATATAATAAGAAAGAAAGAAAGAAAGAGAGTAGCAGGCAAGATAGAAAGAAAGTGATTAGCGGGCAAGATAGAGCGTGGGGGTGAGCATGCGGAAGCGATAATGCTAATCTGTTTCAGTTTAACATAATGAAAGGATGAAAAGAAAGAAAGAAAAAGAGTGAGAGAGAGTTAAATCAAGATTAATATACTTTTTACACATATATATATATATATACCAACCCCATCCGCACGAGCAGGATGCGACACAAGGTCATTTTTAAGCGGAGTTTAACAGGTTTGAATTCAGAGTTGTCCTTCTCCTAGACTGGTTACCTAGCCATGGTTGAAGAGTCCAGTTTTCCCTGCTATTTACCCATAACTGGAGGGAGAATTGGATTCATACCTTTCTGAAGAGTATTAGTGCCATGTGAAAAGCCAACAGCTTCGTACAGGAATTGAACTCGGGTCGATGAGTCCATTTCCCACGACACTAACCATTTGCCCACGCGTCTCCTTTTTACATATAAGACTATTTTACAATAGCACAAACGTTGTAAAAACTGAATTATCGCATTGTGGTATATTCACAGATTCTGCTCGTCCTATCTAATACAACTAATTTGCAAACAAATCTATATGACCCATAGATCAGACTATATGAGTTTTTGCTAATTCTGGTTTCAGCAGATCTGGAAATAAAAGCAATGGCGAGGTACTCCTCACTCACAAGGGCGCGTGGTATAATGTTTATCGTCGTAGAATACAGTGACGCGAGTTCAAATCCACACAAAGGTGTTTGCATTTCATATATCGCTAGAAAGGTATGAATCCAACTATCCTTCTTCCTGGTATAAATAAATACAAGGACAATCTGGGTTCTAACCTTGTTAATGCAACCGGTCTAGGAGAAAGAAATCTGAACTCAAACCTATTAAACCTCGCTTAATTAATTGACCAGATGTTGTTAGTGTCTTAACCGAGATACCCATTTTTGATGGGGGTTTAAGTGACTGAAAGGATACAGCGTATTCTAGGCCCCACCGACTGATCGAGTAATGGTCGATTTTGCTCTATTCATGTTGCCATAAATGGTGTAGAGAAACATAAGTAAACGTGTTTCGCTAAATGTGTTATAAATATGCAGACCCAATTCATTTCTACGCAGTAAGGAACCAATTATAAATCAGTTTCTATTGAATTTCTTGAGATCCTTATCATAAGCGCCTCGTCCTTTTTTTGTTTTGTTTATTTTGTTTGTTTTGTTTGTTTGTTTTTAGATCTTGCTTCTGGTGTCGTTTCGTTAAAAGATGAAAACATTTCCTTTAGTTTCTTTTAGTGTCATTATTATTATTATTATTATTATTATTATTATTATTATTATTATTATTATTATCTTTCACTGGAGTCTGAGTGACAGCAAGTCTCCTCAGGTCTCCAGGACTCTTCTGAGTATTCTGGCAGATTGCAGCAGTGCAGTGTTCTGGATGGTATCAATCCTTTCTCTGATTTCCAGACTTTCCAAACCCTTTTCAATCCTTTTGGGACCTTTCCAGGTGCACCAACTACAATTGGTATCACTTTGACTTTCATATTCCATAACTTTTTCAGTTTTCTGGCAAGGTCCAGGTATTTGTCCATTTTTTCATTTTCCTTCAGCTTCACCCTGTGATCTGCTGGAACTGCAAGATCCACCAGTTGACAAGTTCTTTCTTTTTTGTTAATCCACACTAGGTCTGGTCTTCTTGCTGGGATAATGTGTTCCGTTTATTATTATTATTTCACTACATTCGAGTTTTTTTTTTACACACACCTAAGCCGGTGGTTCATTAGGGGCTAAGTGACAGCAAGTCTCCTCAGGTTTCCAAGGCACTTCTGAGTATTCTAGTCGATTTTAACAATGCCGTATTTTGGATGGTTTTGATTCTTCTTCTAATCTCCAATTCACCCAAACTCTTGGTACGACCCTTAACTTTACGTTCCACAGTTTGTTTTTTCAGTTCTCTGGCAAGGTTCAGGTATTTCTTTATCTTTACGTTTTCTTTTACTTTAACACGGTGGTCCAACAGGACGGCAAAATCCACGATGTGGCAACTTTTCTTCTTTTTGTTAATTAACGCTAGATCGATTATTATTATTATTATTATTATTATTATTATTATTATTATTATTATTATTATTATTATTATTATCTTTTCAAATTTCAATATAAATTGACTTTTAATAAGCCTTTGTTTAAGTCTAATTCTTCGTTCTCTCTGTGTGTGCTATCAATTGGCTATTCTGATAGAATATTGGAAACTCTTTTTGGCGCCCACATGCTCAGGGCGCACTGCATTCGCAATTTCACTGATGGATTGCAGTTCCTTTCCAATCGATCCCCTCGAGCTTTTCAAGCCGAATGAAAGACGATTCCATCTCGAGAGTCTTCCATCTGTTCTCATTTGCTTTCGGCCATCTTGTGTACCGGTAACGTTTCTTCCTCACACTTTGCTATCTTAGAGCCGACAAACAAAGGGTTCCTGTGTGCAATCATTATTGTTCTGACACGGTTTCCCTTCAATCAATTTAATTATCGTTGTCTGAGATTTGCGCCATTGTCGATTCAGGCATAGCGTTTTATTGCGATGGGTCGGCAATCATTCAAAGCCGTCAAAGCCTTCGCATTGTATGTCGATGGACAAGTCTAAAGCTGTGAACGTCTATGTTAATGCACTTAATTAGCCCTGCTTTTGGGACAGCATGCAGCATCCCCATTATTTTTTGACGGGGATTCAAGTGCAGTAATCAAATGGAAATTTTTATCTTATCTTCATTTGTTTACGGCTGGCGATCGCGCAAAACCAACCGACTAGAAACATCTCGTGTCGATACATTATTTGCATAAACTGCCATTGATATAATCAGATCTATCAAAAAATAATGTGAAACAACACACACACACACACAACACACACAAACACACACACACACACACATATATATATGTAAGTGTGTGTGTGTGTGTGTTTATCAAGTGGGGATGACTTAACGGAGAATGCAAAATATTAAGCCAGTCGCTACTTTGGCTCTCAATAAAATAATAACTGAATAATTCGGGGTTGTGAATGAATATACGTTGGTAGAGCTATTTATGCTATAATTTCCCTCAGTACTTAAATTGTGTACTCATACAACAACAACAACAACAACAATAATAATAATAATAATAATAATAATAATAATAATAATAATACCACCTGGACCTTGCCAGAGAATTGAAAAAGCTGTGGAATGTGAGAGTGGAAGTGATACCAATTGTAGTTGGTACACTAGGAACTGTCTCAAACATCCGGGAAAAAGACTGGAGGAAGAGGAAATCAAAGGACGAATTGAGACCATTCATTGCTGAAATCAGCTAAAATAATCATAAAATTCCAGGAGACATGGGGAGACTTGTTGTCACTCAGACTCCAGCGAAAGACCATCGGCTAACGCTGGTTTGAAAACTCACAAGAGTGAACATAATAATAATAATAATAATAATAATAATAATAATAATAATAATGCATACATCGATAAATACTCCCACAAACTATATCACAGTTGCAATCATGTCACACACAAGAGTATATAAAAGATACTCATCAGGATAAGCCGGCTAGTGTAACAGTTATAGTATCCGCCTGTCAGCCTGACAGGTAAGGTTCGAATCACGCACAAAGCACTGCCCTGTCTATAACTCTGCTGATGAGGCCAAATAGGCTGAAATGTACATACAGAGATTGACTTTTTCTCGATTTGTTTACGCCTTACATTTAAACTGATATGCACGCCTAATTCATTTAATTATAATTAATTAATTAACAAATTAGGTATGATTTTAATTAAGCACATAATCACCCCAAAAATAGTCGGCTATCGCCATCTCAAACATATTGTTTGTCCACTTCATATATATATATATATATATATATATATATATATATATATATATATATACTGTTGGCATCCTTCCATCTGCTAAAGACCATGGCATAGAGTCCCATTTTTTAATCTGCATCTGCGCGAGTAGCTAAGCAGGCCAATTTTTAAAAGGTAATCTCTATTGCACTGTCTGTACACGAACAGTGATGGTTGCTGGAGCTACAGTTGTCTCACCTCGCTTCTGGCTCTCTTTGCTCTGGCGACTACTCTCTCTCTCTCTCTCTCTCTCTCTCTCTCTCTCTCTTTCTCTGATTGGCTGATACCGACTTTAGGCCACCCCGACAACTTTACTTATATATATATATATATATATATATATATATATATATATATATATTATCAGGATACATATTTACAAAAGGAAAAGTAATAATTAAAGTGAAAAAGTGAAGAAATGTAAGATGATTTATTGACATTTGAAACATCTAATGTTAACATTTAAATTTTAGATTGATTTGTACATATTAAATATCCATGTATAACTTATCATTTTATGTACACATTAATATGTTAAAATTAATCTAAAGATGATTAAAAGATAAAACAATTAAAAACGATAAAACATAGTAAAAAGGCAAATTTAAAAAAAATATATACAAAATTATTATAAAAATAAACAAATTAAATATATGAATATAAAAAGAATGAAAATGAATAAAACAAATATATGTAAATTATATTTCCCCATTTATTTATATTTATTTTTAACTTTTTAAATCTCCGGGAAACACCAGGTATCTATACTAGTATATTATATACTTCTACTTTAGAATATTTTAAATAACAGCATTTTATACAATTATTGAATGTTAATACACGTGTCCCTTATTTGTAGGACCGTTATCATCTTCTTGTTAAAAATGAGACCGTCCAAGATGAAATGCAAAAACGGAAATCCTGATTAGCTGGTGTTGCTTATTTGTATTTCTTATGAGTCTCGTCACCGCATATAAATAATTGGCCATTTCGTTTTTATTATGAAGAAAGAAAGGGAAGAAAAAGTAAATGCTGCACAGAAAAATATAATTAGAAAGAAAGAAGGAAAGAAAAAGAATAGGGGAAAATAGAGAGAGGTGACGAGCGCGTGCAAGTGATAACGCTAATCCGTTTCAATCCAACATAATGAAAAGATGATAAGAAAAAAGACAAGAATGAGAGAGAGATTGAATTATCAATAGCTCTAAAGTAATCGTATCTATCGTTCACATAATCTCAACTTGAACTATTCAAATAATAATGGCAGCATAAAAAACGTAAATAACATACTAATTGGACCAAACTATTACCTTGATAGGACCGGTTTGGCTCAATCGGTAGAGAATATTTCCATGAGATATTTAGAATCTTATCTGATAAAAGTGAAAGTAATGCATTTTAATGAACAGAAAAAAAAACTAAAATCAATCTAGTTTTTATATCCCAGATATATTGTCAATACCTGTAAACATTTATCTCATGAAAACATGTTTAATTTCATTAGAGTAACATACCAAAATTCTATCATATTTATGTCTACCCAAACATTAAATAAAATCTTGATTTTCTCTATATTGATAAGATATTTACACAAAGTCTCACAATTAAGTATTTATTATTACTTGTCCAAAATAAAAACATCCCCGGGCGATGTAAAAATAGATTTTTGAAACATATTGCCTGAGGGGTGGGAGTAAAAAATTCAATGTCAGCGAGTACCCTAGTAAGAAAAATCATCAAATTCATTAAAGGGTTAAAAAATAAAACAATTTTAAATGTAAACTTTAAATATGTATTAAAATAAAACAAATTATATATATATATATAATACCAGTCATGTATTTATTAAAACTTGTTTTAAAAAACAATGAGGACTGTCTAATGTTGCATGTTCAAATTTTGAGTGTATTTATTCTATGTTATGACGATTTTGGGTAATGTGACGTAAGCGTTGACGTAATTTTTGTTACAGACAAAAACTGGAAGCAAATCTCCATTATTAATAGTAGATAGATATATTATTATTATAGTTATTATAATTTGCTCAATGGCAATTTTTTCTGTTGTCATTTAATAAATTAACCGATTTCGAACGAGTTGCGTGAAAGTCAAACACAACGATATATTTATGTGCACGAGATGAAATGACATGAGAATGAAAGTCGCCATGTTGTTTGTGTGAAGTGGTGAATATGGATAGAAGAATAAAGATCTAAATATCCCCGGACCAAAATTCGCTTTCAGCACCGATGGACAATGTCTTATTTCGTGGGAATGGTATTTTAATTAGTTTGTCCACTCATTCGTTCTCTGTTTGAGGTGCGATTGAATAAAATTAAATAATTACCGCTTTTCTTGCCTTCAGCTTAAATAGCTCAGTTGTTAGAGTGTCAGACTTAAACAGCGAAAGATTCCCGAATATAATACGTTGGTCGTTGGGTAGTTTGGTGTAATACTTTAATATACGAGGGTTAGTCAAAAAGTAATACCATTCTTTATTTCATTTATTTATAAAACTATGGTCTACTTTGAGACCCTAACGAGGCTCAGAGCAAGAATCCGACGAGGAAGACCCAGCTTGCCACTACAATGCTCGACCACACACAGGCATCAGGACAAGGAGGAAATTGCCCCTTTCGGGTGGAGAACTTTACCGTATCCTCCATACTCACCAGATTAACGCCTTCAGACTATCATCATCGACCCCATTAGAATGGGTTTGAGAGGCAGACACTATTCCAGAAGACGAGGAAGTGAATTCTGTAGTGAAGAAGTGTCTCAAAAAACAGTCAACATAATTTTACGGGGCAGAGATATATGTTCTCATTCGAAGTTGGAAGATTGCTATTGAGAGAAATGGTGACTATTTGGAGAATTAGGGATGTGATACATATACCCTTCTTGATGCCGTCCTCATCTGCAGAAGCTGCATGTTACACCAGCTATGGGTAAAAAGTATGTCAGACTGAGCTCTTTATACTTGGATAATGCAGCAATAAAGTCTGAATTCAAACCTATCAAATAGCGGTTAAAACATTGAGCATGTCTCATATTTTACTCTGAGGGATTTGTAAGTATATATACATCTACAAGAGTTTAGTGAAAGGGAGAATTTCAGTCTATCCCACATGCAAGAATCAAGGCGATTTATCTTCTCTCTCCGCCTCTTCGTCTCAGTCTGTCTGTCTATCTGCCTGTAACGCCCCCCCCCTCTCTCTCTCTCTCTCTCTCTCTATATATATTATATATATATATATATATATTATATATATTATATTGGGAGAATATATGCTTAATTGAAGTCGTACCTAATTTTGAAAGTTAATTAATTAATAATTAATTAATTAGGCGGGCATACCTATTCAAATGTAGAATTCGAGTATGTCATCTCCCATCGCCTCTGCTGATGAGGCCTAATAGGTACGAGGCCTAATAGGTACGACTTCAATTAAGCACATATTCTCCCAAAAATTGTGGGCTAAAAAGAGCCATATCAAAACACATCGTTTGTGTATTTACTTCTCATATATATATATATATATATATATATATATATATATATATATATATGTATGTGTGTGTGTGTGTGTATGTGCGTGTGTGTGTGTGTGTGTGTATAATGATATGAAAAATACAGATGTTGTTTAATTGAATTGAATTTTATAACTTTGCATTGCTAATATTGCAATGTATTGATTTCATCAAAAAATCGTCTTCAGAGCATTTTGATAGGAAGACAATTGTGACCGTTTTAAGATGTTATTGTTTTCTACCGGATTCTTCAAGAGAGAAACAGGAAATATTTCCAGTTTAAATCTAAAAGATGTCCTGTTTCTTGTCAATATCATTTTGTCATCTCCAGTAAAATATTGTGTGCCTATGAATAGCACACCTTCTTACGTGCCAAAATAGTTGCAATATTTTGTATATTAGTTTTGTTGCGATACACTACTTAAATTTATAGACTAAGCGAGGTCACGTTTTTTAAACCCCAGACAAACAACAACCCGAATACGTGGCTAGTTAACTAATTAATCGTTGATATTGAGAAACGTCCATTTGCAATCACTGACGAAGGACCTGCAAGGCTGAAGAGCACAAAGGAACAACAAAGGATTCTTTATTAAGGATCGCGCTCTTTTCAACTCAAATGATATCCCCTGGACAAACGCACTTGCTTGATGCCTGAAGGATGGCCACTATAATCGTAACAAAAAAATTATCAAAAACTTCTTTGATTTGATATTCTGAAAACCAATGAAGTTCATTTGTTTTCTCTGATTCAGTGAAACAGTTGGTCGGTCAGATATTTTGGAGACATCGGCAACCAGTAAAACTGGCAATACACAGAACATGGCGAAAATCCTTTCAGCTTTCGGCAATGCATAATATCGATCGTTTCCAATCAATAATCAAAGGTATTTCACGTCAAGAAGCAGGCTATTAGCACTCATGGCCGCAGAATCTCTCTTTAGTGGGTTGACCCTTTCGTCACTTTCCCTCGGATACTGCACTGGATGGACTTAACGGTAATTGTATGAGCAGAGTTAGCCGGGGTTGAGCGTGTAAAGTAAAAGAGTTTGCTTAATAGGAAACATGGAGTCGGGCGCCTTTCAATTCAGCCTTGGGGACAAACGTGTTGGAAACGAAAACCAATACCTTCGGATATCCGACAAGCCTTAATGCTGACACTCTGTGAAACCACCTGTGATGTTAGGTGTTCGAGAAACGTGATGCACCCATCTTTACCAAAAAATTATATGATAGTAAAATCATGTTGAAGATACACTTATGTTGACGCTATTGGCTTGAAGATTACTAAAAGTGACCCGTAAGGGATAATGTTTACTGGATAAATCTGGGAAGATGCAATTTGATATTCGGCTTGCTTATTATTTACTGATTCAATGTGCAGTAGTACCTGGAGTTATAAGAGCTCCAACTTTACGATTTTTTGCTTTGTGTTGCGAGCCAGGATTTGAGATACAAGCGAAATACACGGATGTTAATAAGTTCACTAAAATAATTTAATTTGCCAAATTTATTACATCAAAGAAAAATATCATCATTGAAAAAATAAGCATTAAAAATATTACAGCACATAATTCATTAAATTCTATTCTATTATGTTTTATGTAATACATTGCTGTATTTCTTTTATTTTCCATCGTAACAAATAAATTAAGTTGATTTTCAGGGGAACTGGAATGGATCAATGGTATTTCAATTCATTTTATTCGATGAATTGATTTGATATCTGAGGTAATTCAGTTACGAGCGGAAAGAATTAAACTCGGAAGTTAAGTTACTTCTGCATATATTTAAAGATTTTTTACGCTAAAGTGACTGATAAAATGCAATGTGTTTAACTCCTACAATAGTTATGTTGCTGCCGCTGTTTTATATTACTCTTCTATTATACAGCTGTTGTACTAGCTGTTAACGTTCACTGAAATCCATCATCATCATCATCATCATCATGGTGTGCCAAGCTTATGTATCTCCTTGACTTTCTCTGCCTCTCTGTTTCTCTTCCTCTCAGTCTGTCTGTCTATCTGTCTGTCTGTCTGTATGTATGTGTGTGTATGTCCGTCCATCTAACTATCTGTCTCTGTCTCTGTATCTTTCTCTGTCTGTCTCTCTGTCTCTATGTCTCCCCTCTCTCTCCCTCTCTCTCTCTCTCTCTCTCTCTATATATATATATATATATATATTATATACATGTGTGTGTGTGTGCATGCACGCGCGTATGTGTCTGTATCTGTGTGTCTCAATCGGTTATCGATTTTGGTTGGTCTTCTGGACAGCATCTGGTGTCAGCACACACCTAGTCAACGCATGGTTTTGTGGATCGGCTAACACAGGTGGATCCTTGTGTGGTAGTCCTTAGGAGAACGTCGCTTATGAGTCCTTACCAGCGGTGCCTATACTGCCCTGTTCCTCTTACTTGAATAGTTTGTTTGGTGGTACGTATCAGGTGTGTAGCTGTTGTTTTGTAGGCCGCTGTTTACAATGTCTATTTAAACAAAAAACGTTTGTGTGGTTTCCCTGTACCCTTCGCTCTAAGCGTTTCGGTTTCCGTGGAATTTCTATACTTATCTGGATCTGTGGGATCTGCTGTTCTTTATATCTACTATTCTGGATCGGAATAGCTGGGACAACTGTTGGGCTGGCATTTTCTTTTTCTTTGAGTCTGGAATTACTTGGGATCTTCTTGGGATATACTTACGTCCATTAACAGTTATTGATAATGAACACAAGACGTTGTTGTATTTCTCAGAGCTCATATTATTTTATCTCAACCATAAGTAAATTGCCTGGGAGAATAGACATTCATCTTGCGTCTGTTTTTAAACACCAAGCCCAATTGATGCGACCATACAGTATTACTGGCACAACTAAACCTTAGAATTCTCATTTTATCGGGGAGATAAGGTTTTCGTAAGGTCGATAACCTGTCAATAACTGTCCATGCTTTGACAATGCATATGGTGACACAGCTTTCGTTAATGCGATCTGGTTACCGAGGTATATGAACTGGTCCACAAATTTTAAGGGCTTTCCATTTAATTAGCAGATTGAACCATCTTGATCCACTGGAAATCGAGTGGGAAGATAAATCACTCATCGTCATCATCATCATCGTCATCATCATCATCAGGTTATGCTGATGGTATGGACCTCTTGTACTTTTTCTCTCTCCTCTCTTATTTGGAATATTTTGGTGATATAAGCCGTGCTGCGGTCTACTACTTAAATTTATAGACTAAACGACATCATGTGGTTTAAACCTCAGTCAATCAACAGCCGGAATACATGGTTGATTAACTACTTAATCGGTGATACTGACAGACGTCTATTTACAATTATTGACAAAGAACCTGCACGACTAAAGAGTACCTAGGTACAACCAAAGGATTCTTCACTAAGGGTTGTTCTCTGCTTAAAACAAACGATCTCTGCTGGACAGCGCTCTTGGTTGAAGGATGGCCACAAAAATCGTACACTCTTCATATGTCACCATCGGTTGTCGCTATGGGTTGCTCCTCTCGAAAGCTTATAGTGTCAGCACAGAGCTGGTTAATGTACAATTTTGTTGGTCAGCTAACACTGGTGCACCCATGTTTAGAAATGGACTCCGTTTTATCTGAGCTGAGGTAGAGACCGATGCGTCCAGCTACTTGCTGTATGTTATGCAGCAGACATTCGGCTTGGGGAGGTGCATTTCTCTTTATTTCTCTTAGATGTTTTAAATAATTATTTTCAATATCTGTAGAGCAGTTGTTTCAACACTTCTTCCAAGGATTTCTTGTTCTCTGACTGTCTGCTTATTTTTGGTAATTGCCTTTTTCAGCTTTTCATCAAGGTCCAGGTATTAATCAAAATGTTTGCTTTCTTTTAATTTCTCTTCGGTCTGCAGGACCGGCGAAATCCACGAGCCCAAAAGTTATTTCCTTCCGTAAAAGGATATACTTGAGTGTGTGTATGTAAATAACGTCATTAAATTTCGATATGAGCGTGGTGTCTAATATGCATTTTATATACTTGTTGTATATTGTACAAACAGAAATAGAAATTTCCGGTTGAATTAAACAGAGGGGGGACGACAAAGGTGACAAAGGACTTTTTCCTGGTGGAACAAAGAAAATGCGTAGGTGTTTGAGATGCATAAAAGAACAGTCAGTAGTGAACAGACCCCAGTCAGAGAGAGAGAGAGAGAGACGGCGAACGGAGTGACCGACGCTTGCGGTCAATCGCTGCCAGCGGGCAGTGAGGCGGGCCCACCCCTTTCACCTCTCGATCGCCAGCCTGCAGCATTAGTAGTTCCCATTGTCAAGCTCACTACCCACACGCACCACGAGGGAATAAAAAGAAATAAAAAGTTCAATCTCCTACTACATACAGCATGCCTTGTGATTTCATAAAGCGACCACTACATATATCGTCTAAGGGTTAGATACCCGCAGTATACCAGCAACATATACGATTCAGCGTGAGTTTGAAGAAGCCGCTATATAACATATATAGCATTTGATGCCAGTATATAACATATACGATTTAGTGCCAGCGAAGAAGGCCCTACGCAACATACTTATCTGGATCTGTGGGATCTGTGGGATCTGCTGTTCTTTATATCTGCTATTCTGGATCGAAGTAGCTGGTTGAATTGTTGGGCTGGATTTTTTTCTTTCCTTGAGTCTTGAACTACTTGGGGGTCTTCTTGGGATGTACTTACGTCCGTTAGCAGTTCTTAATAATGACGTTGTTGTATTTCCCAGAGCTCATTTTATTTTATCTCAACCTAAGTAAAATGCCTTGGAGAATAGACATTATTCTTGTGTCTGTCTTTAAAAACCCAGTTTAGACTCTTCCATCTGACTCCCCTAAAGCATCGGCAATACTCACTCCTCTCACTATCTCCCTTTCAATATTGGCCCTGTTGGCACTATTCAACCAATCAGAAGCCAATATATAAGTCTTTCACACGTCGTCCGAATTCCAGTTAATTTCCATATATCATTAACTTACACAACAATATCAGCAAAATGGTACTTTTCAAATCAACTGACGCAGCTTTTAAGCATCTGATGTAGCAAATAGTCTAGGATAAATAAAACTCTGAATTCAAACCTGTTAAACTTCGCTTAAAAATTGACCTTGTGTCACATAATGCTCGAACGGATGAGATGGTGAATACATACTGATTAGGTAGCTGAAATCTGGAAATATGTTTTCGGTTAGCATATATCATATGTGACACGTGACATAGTCTATTGTAATTGGGAACAGTCCCAATGCGTTTCTCTAAGTAGTTGCTTACTTATATGGAAGACTGCAAATGTATAGATAATTATATTGAACGTCGCGTCTTGTCCTTATCGTTTTTGTCAGCTGTTATTAGTGCATCTATCTTTAGGAAGAAATGTCACATTATTAAAATCAGAGTAATTGAGACTTGGAAATAAAGTAGCCTATTAAAATGTCTAGACTGATATGTCAATCATATATAGAATAAATGTTCCTGGATACACGCAAGTTTAATTTATAATAATACCAGTTTGAATAAAACTCCGCTAAATCGATCCTATAGACATCTGATCTCACTGATAAACTAAAGCGGACATTATTCCAACCTCTAGCCGTATCAGTGCTCTTGTATGGCTGCACCACTTGGACGTTATCAAAACGTTTGGAGAAAGAATTAGAAACGAACTAAACAAGGATGATGCTTGCTGTCTTAAATAAATCCTGGAGGTAGTACTCCACAAAAGAAAACTCCTTCATTGCCATTCTCCCCAGATCCACTATAACATGGAGTGGTAGTACCTGTTGGAGTACTACCTATGTGTTAATTAACATCTATGTGTTAATTAGAAAAAATGTGTTTAAAATGAGTAGAAAAAATTGAATACCCGTCAAGAATGAATAAAACAAAACGTTCGCTGGTTTCTGAAAAATGTGAAGATAAAATAAATATTTCAAATAAATATTTTTTTGTTGTGTTGGACTTTGTGGCGTTAATATCCGTCTGAAATGTATTCACGCAACTATTCTCCTTCCAAATATGGACAGACTGGGTCATTTAACTTTGGTTAGGGAAAAAAAAACACTGAATTCAAACCTGTTAAAATCCGCTTAGAAATTGACCTACAATAACACATTTTCGAGAGATTAGTGTATTACGGCCGATTTAGCTTAGTCGATAGAGCGTTCACTAAGGAATCACAAGGTTCGCACCTCGAACCGTGTTAACTCAGAGCATTGGGTAATCTGATCTGTGCGGTAAAGTGGGGAGCTGACACTTGACTCCAATAACACAAGTCATCCAAATAAGACGAAAAAATCTTGCTGGACATTTAGGGCAAAAATAGATACAGACTCAAAAGTGATGTTCTCCTGTGTACATCTACACATAGAAACGCCAGTGTTGGCCGACCAGCAAATATTTACATCAATTAGCTGTGTGCTGAGACTGGATGCCATGCAGACGACTTACCTTGGCCGGTGTCCGATAGGAACGGTTGGTGAGAGGGAATTATGGGGATCCATGCAGTAAACACTACTTGATTATGATGATGTCATAAAGACTGCACAATTGTTTAAATTATCTTATCATAATGAAGATTCTGTGTCAGTCTGTAATAAAAACATTTACGACACAATACCCTCAGGAATTAGTCAGTTCTCCAATGAGAATTTAATTATCAAAATATATGAAATAAATCTTAAACCTTATTTATCAACGATGTCTCTATGAAATTCTGAGATAGATTTGCCCCCAAACAGTTCATGTTAGTAGTGCGTTTAAAACACTGCAATGTGTCTTATATATCACTAAGAAATAAAGGTTTGCATAAAACATGATGTGGTTAATTTGCATACTAGTTTTAACAAAAGCGTATTTAATAAATAAATACCTGGTGTTATTGATCTGTAATATTTTTGCTTTATTCACCAACGTATTAAAATCAATCCTATGAATGATTTTAAATAGAAATCAATTAAAATATAGATTAAATAATCTTTTTATACGCGTCCTTATTTGATTTCGTTAGTCTTTCTGATTTAATATATTTCATTTCATTAAAAGTTAAATACTTACGCAAGGTAGGCAAATATTCTTACTAGCTTCCATAATCTTTCAGAAACAGTTTGAATAAAAAAACAAAAGAAGCATTATGCGTGTGAGAGATCTGTTAAATATGTTATATATATATATATATATATATATATATATATATATATATATATATATATATAAGTTTTGTTGAATTGAACAGACAATTCCTGTCTGACAAGTCTTTCATTGATCCGTTCCAATCTTCCGGCCATCCTTCTGGTGTCAGGTATAACAGTCCACCGAAGGTTTCAACACTAGCGCTTTCGGCAATACACTTTGCCATCCTCAGGTGGGAAACGATGGAATAGTTTTCATGTCTCGTTTTTAACGAGAACGAGTAGTAGCAAGGAATTAGTGGGAGGTAATATCAATTGGTAGTGGGAGGATTTTGGAATGGTAGTAGTTTGAACAAAGCAGTAGTGATTCTTTGGGGGGGGGTGCGGGGGTCACACGTTGTGATAAGGGGAGGGGGAATAATGTAATAATATATATATATATATATATATATATATATATATATTCAAACCGTGTTAAATACTAGATAACATGATAATCAGTTAGTAAAAACTCTGCGTCGTATGTTTTTATCATGTTTGTTTTTAGATTTAATTTGATTTTCTTTTCTATATAGACGAACGTAATGATTTTGCTGATTAAAAACGATTTTAGCATTAAATTCTAATTATAATTATTCATGAGTGTGTGTAAGTCTAAGTGTATATGTATGTATACACATGTGTGTTTGTCCTCTCGTGTGTTGTTTGTATGTATCTCTGCATGTGTGCCTATATGTGTGATGGAGTTAGATATTTACACATTCTTTTTATGTAAAAGGGAAAATCTTGATACGCTTACTTGTCTATAAAGAAAGATATATCTCATCTGATCAAAGTTTTCCTAATTAATCTCTAAACTCTGCTCTCAACTCTGGTTTAAATAGTACCCCGATTGTTCTTCTATATTTGCATTTGGATTAAATACCCACGATGATTGTATTGACATAAAACAAATAACCATTAAACTCTTATTACCCTAACACTTTTTATCATATATTAGCTAAAGATGAGGACAACAGTCTGAAAAATCCAAATAATCCAAATAATCAAGCCTTATCTAAAAAATGACAAGAAACATCAGAAGAAGGCCGGAGGACGCATTGACCAAAACGTTGTGTATTTAATGGTAAAGATGAGGACAACAGTCCGAAAAATCCAAATAATACAAATTATCAAGCCTCGTCTAAAAATTATGATAAATAATTCGCAACATCTTCAGCATCTGACAAGAAAGTATTGCTAACACATAGCAACACATAGCAACGCACAGGTTTCTTTTCTTTTCTTTTCTTTTCTTTCAAAATGTATGAGTACTGAAACTGAAAACATTAGAAGACTCAAAGTCTGTATTTGTTTTGTATAATTTTTACAGTCCATTTTAAGAGTTATGCGAAACATAAAACAAAGAAACAAAAAAAAAAAAGAAACAAAATAAAACGGAAAAAAAAAAAGAAACAAGAAAAAGAGTGTATTATTTTCCCCGACATGACGTTAATAGTGAAGTTTCCATTCTTGAGCTCTGGGGTGTGTGAAGAACTCGATCATCACCTTTACTTCCAGGTCCCTTCTGACCCGGAGTTGTATTACCTGTTAGGGTCCCACCTATAGAATGAATAGAAAATATTGAACTTAAAATATGTGCTTAAAAATGTGTTTGAAAAAAAAAATTAAATACCATTAAGAAGGAATAAAACAAAAAACAAAACAAAAAACCGTTTTCGGTATAAAATAACCATCAAGAGTTAACATACCGTACCAACCGAACATTAAACTCTGAATCCTCTCGTAAGCGGTAATAATAATGGATGGTTTTCTAATAATTTTAACACACAATTATTCATTGTCCAGTAAAAGGCAGACAACTAGAACATGTTTGAAAACTATATATTACAAAATGAAGCAATAGCCATTTTTCATAGAATTATTAGCCCACACAGGTCCATAAATTGATGTGTAATCTTTCCAAGATGTATTGATGGTCACCGCGTTGTTGACCTTTTCCTTTTGGCGATATTCTTATGCGTCTCTTAGTTTTGCCGAAAATGTCAATGCTAATGCAGCGTGTGCGATGACAGGCTAATTCACATTATGTTGTAAAGGTGAAACATTTACATTCAATGTCTTGTGACAGTTAATAACGTGACTTTTCATAAAGGCTGAAGTACTCCATATCATAAACTAATTATTATATTAATAATACAACACAAAACAAGCCTAATATTCACCGAATTGTAAAGAATAGTGACAGATATAGTGCGAATTGTTGCAGAAGTCGTCAGGGTAGCTTAAAGACGGTATCAGTCAGACAACGAGGGAGTCTATCAGCTTTCCACTAGCGCTAGACCAAGGAGATTGTTTTAGCGTCTGAGGCGGAGAGCCACATCTAACATCAACTCCTCACTTTACCGCACAGACCCCTGTGCTACTCATATGTTGAGTGGGCGAGGGTCGGTATTGAACCAAGTACCTTGAGGTTCCCATCCGAACACTCTACTGACTGAGTCAGAAAATATTTGAATAAAAAAAAACTTCTTTTTATCGAAATCTTTTTTGGTTAACTAATATATCATAATTCTTTGCTTCTCGTGTTAGTGTTAGTGGGTATTAGAGTTAAACCAACACTAATATATATAACAATACTCATGTTCCTTAGAAGTACGACCGTTATAATCCTGCAACACCCTGTGCTTCAAAGGGACACCGTCCAAATCGTTCAAGATGAAATGCAATATCATAACACTCTGATTATTCGGTGTTGTTTATCCGCCAAATTCTTATTTCTTATTAAAATAATGGACACTTCTGTTTTTATTATAAAGAAGAAATGGAAGATAATGGACATTCTACAGAGGAAAAATATAATAAGAAAGAAAGAGTAGGAGAGAGAGACAGAGAGAGACAGAGAGAGACAGAGGGTAAGTACACGGAAGCGATTACGCAAATATTTTTTAATGGAACACAATGAAAAAATAAAAAGGAAATAAAAAAGTGTGAAAGTTAATTCAGGATTACATATTGAACTAAAATCAATAGCTCTTAAGTACACATATAAAACGTTGTAATAATTCATTTATCATACTGTGGTATATCTAAAGGCCCTGCTAATTACTTATAATGCATTAGTGCACCCAGAGACACACTAACACTGAACATTCGGTAAGGAAAGACAGATAATTAACTCACAGGAACAATGTACACTGACCGTTAGTTAAACATGACATGTACCAACAAATAATTGAATATTACAGTCAATTCAGGCTGAACGCAACTGTTCCTGCTAGATAGCGGAAGTTAAGCATTTCAATTAACTGTTCTATACTTAATTTGGTGAAAACTTATAGCATGTACTGCAAGCAACCTGTGTCATTTCATTATCAATAATGCCTTGATGTCGGCATTAAATGGCCGGAAAGGGTTGATATGTCGAAGAACAAAACAGCTAATGGAATGCGCGCGTCCTAACCAAGTTAAAGGTAGTATACAGTATGCTCCAGGAAGAAAAAGGAGGGTATGAAAAACGGTTAATTAAGGGTTACAGTTTTTTCTATCGTTATTCTAGCGGGGTGCAATAATTGCTAGAGCTGGGATTAGTTGGATAGAGCAGCGGTAAATGTCCTTTTCGATCAACGATTGAATACTAAACAGATACAAGGGTTGTCGCTTAGAAAAAAAGTAACAAAAAGAAAGTTTGAAGAGGCTGATTTATCATGTGACAAATGAAAACATAACGTGGGAAGCCCCGTCTATAATATAATGAAAAATAGTTATTTTTATCTCCTTAGTATTTTTGATACAGAAATTACTATTTTTTTTATTTCGAAAGACCCTTGCCCAAGAAAAGTTAGTTTGCTTATCCTATATTGTAAACAATATGGTAGCCGTCAAAGGGCACCACTGTTAGAACAATTTGTATATAAGGTATGCTACAATACACCATTAAATTTATAGATTAAGTGAGTTTACATGGTTTCAGCCTCAGCCAATAAAAAGCCTTAAATGCGTGGCTGGTTGACTACTTAATCACTGATACTGAGAGACGTCCATTTGCAATCATTGACGAAGGACTTGCCAGACTTAGGAGCAGCAAGGAACAACCAAAGGATTCTTTATCCTTAGATAAAAACTACGCTCTGCCTAAAACAAAGGATCTCCGCTGGACAACTGCTCTTGCTTGAAGCCTAAAGAGTGGCCCATAAAATTGTAAATCCATTATGGGTAACAATTTCTGACGAAGGATATGCCGCCATTAGAACTGAGCTTCGAGTTCATTTAATACCACTATGGCTCACGTTTCATATTAGTAACGTGCAAATAAATAAACCTGCATCGTGAAATATTTATCGAATAATTTTGTTTGCTTTGTAGTTATGTTGTATTTCGTAGCTGAATATATAATCATGTTGAATACTGCGCTAACCTGATAATCTGTTGGATAAAACTCAGGAATTTTGAGTTTTTATCTACTTTTTTTTTCTCATTTGATTTTTCTTCATAGAAAACTGTAATGTTTTTACTGATTCAAAACGATTTTAGCGTTATATATTAATCAGATTGTATATGTATATATATATATGTGTGTGCATATATATATATATATAATATATATATATATATATATATATTTGTAGTCGGAACCACTTATGCTTCTTAGTTCATATATATATATATTATATATATATATATATATATATATATATATATATATATATTATGTGTGTGTGTGTGTGTGTGTGTGTGTGTGTGTCTATAATATATATTGCTTGGGATTTAGTATGAAGCATTAGGTGTGAAATAGAAGAAACTCGGTTTTAAACTCTATCCTTGGAACTGATAGACAGTCTATCAGTTTCGAAGAAGGGGTTTAAACATCCCCGAAAATCTAACGAAATAAAACGGAACTTAACATTCAGAAACTGAGTTTCTCATATTTCACACCTAATGTTTCATACTAAACCCCAAACAATATATATCATAGAGAGATTTACACAGAAGGAAAGTCATGGACTTCTATAGACAGATTATCAATTATAGGGAAATCAGATCTCTTTGATAAGATAATGGGATAATTCTCTCAACGTGTAGCCATGCCACTTTTAATGTAGATGGAAACTACACAAGGATGCTACTTGCGGTCTTGAACTTATCTTGGATACCGAATTCCCCAGCAATGATGCCGTAGGCCCACTTACCTCCCATCCCACAATCGTCCTGTAAATAATCAATGAATACTGGACAATGAAGGAGAAGCAATGAAGAACTCATATATGACATTCTCTACATCGATGAGCTCCGTCCGGATACTGGATCAGAACGGATTAATATTACCAATTATTGAAACGCGATAATCAAATATAAAACCTCCCGACTTATTTTATCAAAACATTAAATTTCATGTATATAAATGAGGGGCGTATTTATAGTTAGCCTGCTATATGTTCCTTTATATGTTTACAGTTTCAATTGTGTTGAGTTTGATAATAAATATCATCCACTAATAACTATTTGGTCGTTAACAATTTTTGTTGTAATTGAACAAACCCGAAAACATTTGTTGCAGATGAAGTGAAATATATTTTCTTGTAGATTTATGTGTAAAACTTAACGGCAAATTGGCGAGGACACTTTTATTCATTTTGCAAACGTGATAAAAAAAAATAAAGATCTATCAAAAGATATAAAACTTATACAGAGCTGTGTAAAATCAAATATTTAACAATTTACGGGTGTCATAAATTGTTGGCAGACCCTGTAGCGAGAATAAGGACTGTTAACTTTGAGATGACGATTATAAGCCCCTGATCTCTGGAAAACGCACCATAAGAAACACGTGATTAGTTTTAGTTTTTAGATTCAGCCCGGTCGTCAGAGAGTTTAGACGTGCTCTGAGATTGGTCTCCCCGCGCGGCGAATTAGAATCATAAGGCTAAATAAAAAAAACTTGATCAGTTAATAAAAATGTCTTCTTAATTCAATTAATTGCAATGACTAAAATCAGCCCAAAAGAGTCCGGTGATGGGAGAAGAATCAGCAAGAACCAGGGTAACTAGAGAAATAAAATGATAAAGTAAGACCATCTCCTCTCCAAGTAAGTCTCTAATCTGTCTCTTTTCATCTCTCTGATCTCTCTCTCTCTCTCTCTCTCTCTCTCTCTCTCTCTCTCTCTCTCTCTATCATCCGAGAACTCTGTCTGGAATCTCATTCTCACCAATTATATACCCGATGTCAATGTGGGTATATAATATTACTACAAATTTATTTTTTACTTTGATGCTTCTGTATTTATAAGGCGCATACAACGCCACCTAGTGCCTATCCAGAGACACACCGAACTTAACCATGTAAAATAACGGATGTAATTCCATGTTCAGGTAGAAATGATAATATTCTGATATATCTGATTTAAAAGAGAATTAACTTTTCCTTAACGCTTTGCCTACCAAATTTTCCCTACGGCTGTACCAAACTTTTTAAACTGGATGACGGGATATTTCAAAGTACACAATGTATTCATCTCAGAACTAATTCTATTCAAATACAGTTCCATTATTATTGTATTCTGAATCTCTCTACTCAGTTATAAAGAACTAACCATTAGTTTTTGTACTTAGTGTATGGTTGCATTGGTGGTAGAGCCGCTGTGTGCGGTTTAAAGTATGGCGAGAGTTAAAACAAACAGAAGTTCACTTATTTGTGGGTGGTGCAGTGTGAACATTGAATACTAGATATTTAGTCATCGGGGTGACCTAAGGTCGGTATCAGATAGACTAGCGCTAGACCAAGGAGATTGTTTTTGCGTCTGAGGTGGAGCGCCACATCTACCACCAGCTCCTAACTTTACCGCACACATCTATGTGCTACTCATATTCTGAGTTGGCGAGGACCGGTATCGAATTAGGAACCTTGTGATTTCTAGCCGAATGCTCTACCAACTGAGCTAACCCAAAGAATCATAATTTTAATTATCATGAATCTGTGTAACTAATTATATGGTTTGTAATTTGAACTTAAGTAACTTTCTCAATCATTAGGAATTTTCGTATTCGGTTTGTCTACTTTATTTGGTTAATGGCCTTTTCCAGATTTTTCTAGTTATATTCTTCATCGAAATGACATTTTGAGTATATCTAATTTTGCTATGAAAATCAATAAGGTTGATAAATTCATAAGAGTTATAGATCAAGAAGATTAAACAGTCTGGTCTAAGCGGCACTAATTAAATACGAGCTAATACGTAATTATAAATCAATCATCTGATGATATATCCGTATCATGTTTAAAGAGAAATACAAATGATTTGGCTACTTTTCAATCAAACATTTCAGTACAAAGTAATCAAAGAAATATAAACCTTAATAATTTATCATCGAAAAAGACACTTGCAATAAACATCCTTCCATTTTTTTTCTATCACAGTGTTTTGCTTTTCTAAAGTACGACGATCATTCAATAAATAAGGGGACTTTTTTATACTTACATATTGACTAATCCCTCCGCTTAGGAACAATTTGAACCAAGTTAAATTTCTTAAGCGGAGTTTAACATGTTTGATTTCAGAATTTTCATTCACCTAGTCTATTGTCTAACCAAGGCTAAAGAGCCCTACTATTCACCCATAGCTGGAGGGAGAAATGTTGAATGTATACTTTTCCTAAACATATTATCCTGGTTTCCGATTTGTTCTCGCCTCGCTGTACTTATTTCCTTTAGACCACACACAACTTCATTTTCTTTATAAAAAGAAAATATTTGTTTTGCAGAATGTTGTCCATCAATGGATTGGTTGAAATTGGTTTATAGCAAAAAATATTTTAATCCTGCAAAAGTATTTGTTTCAGATCTATTAAAAATGACATTAAATAAAACAGAGTATTCCAGATTTGAACAGGGGCCTGTCATTTGTCTTTTGTGGCAAAGAAGGACCATCGACCGAAACGTTGTGTTATATAACAATAAAGATAAAGACAATAGCCGGAATAACACAAATGATACATCGTAATCTAATGTTGACCCGCAGGTGTAGATCCATGATCTCAGATGGATAGATATAGCTCTAAATGTACACAAAATAGATAGGTTTGTGGTCAGTGCAATTCCTGGCGTCAGCACAAACGGGTTTTGAAGAAGAAGATGTCTTGAATAACCGAACATGCAAATATCATGGGCAATTTGAAATTCAAATGCATCACACAGTTTAAGCCAAGAGGAAGATTTAGTTATGGTAAAACAAAAATAGAAGTTAACTCAGATAATGGAGATTGCCGTTCGAGTAGACGAAAGATAAAAACATCATAATCAGCGCATTTGAAACAAGCCCAAAGAGGATTGCAATTAAATTAGAATAATTAGATATACGAAGTAGAATCAAAGACATAGTGAGAACAACATTACTTAAATCAGCTTGTATAATGAAGAGGCTTCTACAGTATTCAGTAAACTGACTAATGTGATTTTCGACAAGAATCACCGGTTACAACTGGTGGAATACTCAGCGAGTACAAATTGTAATGAAACACGATTCGATCTAACAGCTGCTTTATGAGGCAATAGCGATGCACTTATATATTGGCACAGGCCGGGGCAATCCTGTCTAAAAGACTGGCAGTGCGTAAATTAACAACACTGCTAGAACAATTGGGCAGATATTAACACCCGTTGTCAAAAGGCATTAGGTTACCTAAAAGAGTAACCCAACACAGAATATTCGGTTGGATAATAAAGAAAAGTTAATAAATACTATAAACATTTAAATCAACAAAACTCGAGGAAAGAACCACGTTATTATCCTAAACATATAAAATAGTCACCACATGTTCAGGGAACATGTAGAAATCTCTGAATAGAAAGAGTCCTTGAGTGTTGTTGAAACATATGATGAAAGAAGTTGTCACAGGTTGTAGCTGGAGGGCAACCCCCCATAGGTCTAAAGCGACGGAGACACAACTTGTCTGTTCATATCCGGAGATCATGGATAAAAGAGAGGGTCACTTTCATGGGACTGCCTTTAAATAGCTAGATCACAACACTCCTTAATGAGAAACACTAGCAGCAAGGTAATATACTCCATCGACAATATCTACTGAAACCAAACAAGGGAATAATCTATACACTGCTATTGTCCAAGGGGGTGAAACGGTGCTATATAACACGGTATTAGGGTCTCTGTGGGAGTTACCAGTTTTGGATAGTCTGTAATTATTTTGTACTTCTTATAATTTAGGAACACAGGTGCATATTCTCAAGTGTACACATATCTGAATTCCCAGACCGCAAAATAAACAACTCCCTGTCGGATGTGGCAGTGGAATATAGTGACTGCATTTCTGCAGACGGATAAAATCCGATGGCGACAGCAGCTGGCTGTGGGTGGTGACCCGTAATGATTAAGGAGGGATTCCTGGTGGCTGAACAGTCTATGACACGCAACACTCCACTTTGCCTCACACTTAGGCCAGACGGTCGGTCGGGGAGATCCCTCCGATAAATCAGCTGTTCACGTCAAAACTTCGCATCTAGATCATTGCCTCAACGCTATTGACCTTATGGCAACCACCAAACCTTTTTATACATTACAGAAAAAATACCTTCGTATGACGCGGAAACGGCATGATCCCACCAACCCCAACTACGGGTTAAATAGTACAACTAGATTTATTCTAAAAGGATGACTTGGACATCAGTACAAGAAGGTTTATATACCATTAAACAAAGAAACCAAACTGAATAAAAATCGAAGCAAAATAGATTCCTATAATAAACGCTCAATGATAGATTTTTAATTATTGTAATCGATTTACATACTTTTATTATTTTCTTTTCTCTAAATATATACTGCTGTGAATATCCACCTATATATACTTAATTGCACCACGCGCCTTAATGAAACATATTTTATTACTACAGGACAACCACTCATCGGATCTTTCTACCAGTTTGTACATCAATCACTTTTAGATTTTTCCTTCTAAAAATAAAAAGCAACATGAGATTCTGATTACACGTGAAGACTCAGAAAAATCCATTGGAAATTAATTATTGAGTTAATTTACACCCCCATCCCCTATATATATATATATATATATATATATATATATTATATATATATATATATATCAACCCTTTTGCAGGAGTAGGATGTGACACAAGGTCAATTTGTTAAGCGGAGTTTAACAGGTTTGAATTCGGAGTTTTCCTGCTAGATCGATTGTCTAAACAAGGTTAAAGAGCTCAGTCTTCCCTATTTTAACCATAGATGGATGGATAATAGTTTGACGCATATATTTCCCATGTTATTAAGCCAAATGCAAACAGCCTCGTTCGGGATTTGAACTCGGAAGTCCATTTCCTACGATTCTAACCATTTCGCCACTTACTTCCTATTGAATTTACAACAAACAATTATTTGATGGAGACGTTTATCGTATAAGGATTTATCATCATAGGAAATTGACTCATTGAGCCAATTTCAAATATTGGGTGAGGCTAGGATATTTGAGTTTCACATATAGCTAATACGCATGGGACCGGTAAGAATCCAATGGTTCTCCCTCCAGCTATGTGTAAATAGCATAGCAAACTGAGCACTTTAACATTTGTATGACAACCGGTCTACGAGAAGGAAAATTCCTAATTCAAACCTGTTAAACCCAATTTAAAAATTAAGATTGTGACTCATGCTGCTTTCCTGAAGGGTTGATAAATATATAAATGTTTGTTTGATAATTTAGCATTATTTGTTGCACGGACTAAAGATGCAGACGGATTGGGTAAATACATATATAAACGAGTATTAACTTCTAATTTGCATGTATTTTATTGTGATCCCATTTTATGGTCAATTAATACGCATTTTTAATAAACAAAATGTTGCATTCAATACCCCAACCATACTACAACCTAAGCGAACGATACAGTGCTTTCAAATATTATTATTAAAAGGCTCACATTATCTTATATTCCACGAGCTTGTTTGGGAACTTTTTCCCTTTTGTGCTCCCATATATATTTAGAAATGTACGAGCTCTTATCGTATTCCCTGGTGATCAGCAATTTATAGAAACATTTCCTTTGATTCCAGTGGCTTTCCGTCGGAACGACGTAAACTTTACCTGATCTTTTTTGGTTTTAAACGTTAACGGTGGATTGATAGATTATACTTGGTTGAAGGCAATATTCATCCAAAGGTTATTGAAGCTTTGTTCTAAAATCAGACAGAGTTGTTGGTGCATATTTTGTATAATTCATTTCCAATGCTTTTCTGTATGAGTTGTGACATATGTCCGTACCAATATAACTAGATATGATTTTCGGACAGTTGTTCTCATCTTTATTGTCGTATGTATAAACACAATCATGTAACACCGGGCCTTGTTCAGGTTTTCCCTGTTTACCTTACACTAAAGTCCTCATCGGACTATACCCATGAGGTCAAGCATGGTTTCGTATCAAGCCTCATCCCAATAATACAGTCAAATAAATATAACTAATAATAATATGAAAGGGTGATTATGTGAATTATGGATGTGATTCACAGAAGACAAGTTTAATTTTGATGTGTGGTACATGTTCCTGTTTTGCTAATTATACAAGTCCTAAACAAAATGGCATTATATTTTACTTTATATATATATATTATATATATATATATATATATATATATATAATTTCACATTATAGTGGTCAGATGTTCAAAGAATGTTGGCGTTGACATACCAAAGAGAATATATTTGTTTGGTTGAGATTCAAACATAATTGGAAAGACTAACAGTGTTAATTGGATTCAATAATTAATGGCCTAGATTAATGATCTTCTGGTCGTAAATCAAGAGGTGACCACCCTCTACACTTACTTTACATATACTAACACACACACACACATATATATATATATATATATATATATATATATATATATATATATAAACCCTTTAGGATATCTCTTCTCCAACTCTAGGCAAATACTGAATTCCCATATCAGACAGACTACAACTATGTGTTGACCTCTTGTCTAACACTTATTTGAACAGGCAATCAATAGTGTTTTTTACCATCGAAGGAAATGGAGACGGCGACTCGAGTTCAAATCCCGGATGAAGGTGTTTGCATTTACCATAGCGCAGATACACTTTGGAAAGGTTTGAATTCAACTGTTCTTTCCCAGTTACTGTTGCTAGTATGCATGGATTAGTGTAAATACATATTTGTCGAAAGCACAAGATGTATTAATGTCATAAATGCACTCCCGTCAAACTCCAATACACACAAATTACATAGATATTATAGACGACAAGCAATAAAAGACTGAAAACCCAAAGCCTTAACTGTAAATTAATATAAAAAATTAAAAGTCTCTCCACAAAGTCCTCTTTATATATATATATATATATATATATATATATATATATATATATATATATGAGAAGTAAACAATGTGTTTGATATGGCTTTTTTAGCCGAAAATCTTTGGGAGAATATGTGCTTAATTGAAGTCGTACCTAATTTTGAAAATTAATTATTGATAATTAATGAATTAGGCGGGCATACCTATTCAAATATAAGGCTGAACATTTTTCTCGATTTGTTTAGCCTTACATTTGATATATATATATATATATATATATATATATATATATATATATATATATATATAATACAATTAGAATATACAGTCAGGACATAGAGATGGAATTCAGCATAGACAAGTGTGCAATGATAGTTATAAAAAGAGGGAAAAAAAAATCACGGAAGGAATAGAATTGCCGAACAAAGAAGAAATAAGGACGCTGGCAGATAAGGGAAATTAGAAATATTTGGGAGTACTGGAGGCAGACACCATCAAACAAGGTGAGATGAAAGAAAGAGTAGGAAAGAGTACTTAGAAGATCGAGAAAGTCCTAGAAACAAAACTCAACAGAGAAATCTCATCAAGGGTATAAACACCTGGGCTGTCCCTCTAGTAAGATACAGTGGACCATTCTTAAAATGAACAAGAGAGGAGCTCCGACAGATGGACCAAAGGACAAGGAAGCTTATGACCATGCACAAGACATTACACCTGAGAGACACAGATAGACTATATGTATCAAGAAAAGAAGGGGGAAGAGGTCTCGCCAGCATTGAAGACTGTGTAGATTCGACAATTCAAGCACTCGAGGAATATACAAAAAAGAGCAAAGAGAAACTAATAGCAGCAGCCAGAAAAAACAATTGCAATATATGAATGAGAACAAATATAACAAAAACAATGAAGTAGAAATGGGAAGAAAAACAACTATATGAACACTTCAAGCGAAACACAGGAGAGATCGCACACCAGAAGACATGGCATGGCTAAGAAGGGGAAACCTCAAAAGAGAAATTGAATCTCTGATAATTGCAGCACAAGACAATGCCATAAGGACAAATTATATAAAAGCAAAAATAGATCAGACACAGCAGAATAGCAAATGCAGAATATGTGGGGAAATAGACGAAACTGTCAATCACATAATAAGCAGTAAACTCGCTCAAAGAGAGTACAAGACTAGACACGACTGGGTGGGAAAGGCGATTCACTGGGAACTGTGCAAGAAATTCAATTTTCAACATTCAATTAAATGGTATATGCAAATCTGAATCTGTCCTGGAGAATGAGACACACAACATTCTCTGGGACTTTGAGGTACATGAGACCAGATCTAGTTTTGATAGACAAGAAGAGAAGACTTGTCATCTCATGGACTTTGACGTCGGCCGATCACAGTGAAAATGAAAGAGAACGAAAAGATCGGCAAATACTTGGACCTTGTCAGAGAACTGAGAAAACTGTGGAATATGAGGGTGAAGGACGTACCAATTGTAATTGGGGCCTTTGGAACAATCCCCAATGGGTTGGAAAAGAGTCTGGATGAATTGAAAATCAGAGGAAGAATCGAGACCATCCAGACTACAGCATTATTGAGATCAGCTGGAATACTCAGAAGAGTCCCGGAGACCTGGGAGACTGGCTGTCGCTCAGCCTCCAGTGAACCACCGGCTTCTGCAGGTGTGAAACGCTCGAATGGAGTGAAATAATAATAATAATAATAATAATAATAATAATATATATATATATATATATATATATATATAATATATATATATACATATGAGGGAGGTGTGTCACCCCCGGCTAATTCTAAATAAACCTTTAATTACTCTTTGCACCCTTTTAACAATAGAATCACCTTAATCTGTGAGATCCTGGATAGCAATAATTTAAATTTTGAAATATTACTTTAATTCTGTAGACACTTCCGCCCTCGTTCTCTCACTTAGAAATCTGCACCCATTGACTCTATTTCATCTGTTGCTGGCGGGATAATTGCGCTGTTATGACGACATCAAAAGCACTTAGTTGAACTGCAAAAATGGGGTCAATATATTCATCGCCTTTCAAGTATAAAAGTTTACGTATTCAAATGAAATCCTTTATATTATTGTTGGATCAATACAGAGACATATTAATATCCATCAATATCTTTAGACAATTACTTATATATATATATATATATATATATATATATATATATATATATATATATATGTGTGTGTTGTGTGTGTGGTATTGTTTATGTCCTTGATAAAAGAGTCTGTCGGAAGTATGTCTTTAAACAAACGTGTATTATACTACAGTGTTGTTACTTGGATGATTTGAATTAGAATTTTACACAAATATGCTAGGCTTATTTTACAATGTCTTAGATCAATATATTGAAGTTAACTGTGAATTTCTCTTGAATACAAACATTCTACCGAAGTCGCTCTTGATAATAATTTATATTACCAGAGTGATTTACATGATCCCAAGAAAATTAAATACGGTGAGTTAAGGATTCACTAAACTTGAAATGTTCACTACAAGACAAATGCTCTACATCTTTCCAAATGCTAATAACCATTACTTTCTAAATGTTATGCGAAGGCGCGCTCTGTAATGGTTATCGTCATAGGAAATGAACTCGGCGACCTTAATTCAAATTCTGGACGAGACTGTTTGCATTCCCCATAGCGCTAATAAATTTGGAAAAGTATGTATTAAACTGTTATCACACCAGCTATGGGTAAACCGTAAGGAGACCTAAAATCTCAACTTTTTTTAGACAACCTGTGTAAAAGAAGGAAAACTTTGAATTTAAACATGTTAAACAGCGCTGTAGAAATGAACTATGTGTCACTTCTACTCGTACGTGTTGGACTGTTTGTAAATATATATAGAAATGTTTTATGCATTTTTCTCCCTCCAGCTATGGGTAAGTAGTTGGACGAACTAAGACTTTTAACCATATTGTAACAACCTATCTAGGAGAAAGATAATTCTGAATCCAAAGTTTATTAGAAAAAATAAAATCGCTCTCTTGTAACCTGTTGGGTTGAATTTTTATATGTATATATATCTAATCTTGTCTGGTTAACTTCCGGTGAATATTGCTACATTGTAACTATCTTGAATTCAAAATAAAAACGGTCAAATAGAATAATTTATTTACTTAGCTGTTTTTTTCAGTTGTAAAATAAAATAGAATATATTAATTTAATTAGATAGATCAGTAAATAAATAAAAATATCTACGTTAACCAGACAAGATTAGATATATATAATATAAAAATTCAAACCCATTCTCAAAAGATATTTCAAAGGTAAGAGATCAATTTTATCTTCTCTAATAACTTATAAAATAATTATATTAACTTGATGCTTCAAAGGAGTCTAATAATAGATGAGAAAAACTTTCTATCAGGGACCCCACTTTCAAAAATGTTTTAATACTTTTGAGAAGGGTCCCTTGGAAAGGATTTTTCATTTATCCTCCTCATTTCATTCATTTTTATTTCATCCATTCATTCATTTTGCCTTAATTTTTATATATATATATATATATATATATATATATATATATATATATATATATATATATGTTCATCGAATCGATTTGCCGCCATAGATTCCCATAACTCCGCTACCCGTCACTATCCGTCATCTCTCCTTGAATGTTTTCTGCGGGACATCCAATATCAAAACCTAACCGATTGATCTAAGGTTTTGTTCGCCGGTCTACTCTGGTGTGACTTAACCCTAAACATTAACCTAGATCAAACACTAGTCATGTACCTAATAACTCTAATTAAACTAAATTCTAAACTTAACCCTCACCCTAAAATTAATCCTAACCTTAGCCTTAACCTAACCTTAACCCTAAACCCTAACTCTAGCCTAGGTAATATCTTTAATCTTCAATCCTAAGTAATTTCGAGCAATAATTCTTAAGTCGTACACTAACCCTAAACATTAACCTAGATCAAACACTAGTCATGTACCTAATAACTTTAATTAAACTAAATTCTAAACCGGTGTGTAAGGGTCCATAGAAGAACGTTGCTTCTTCGGCATTCACCCGTATATATTATTTGTAGTAACTGGAAAATAAAAAAAAGGATGCTCCTCGGTATGACACTGCATTTTTTTTTAGGTCTAGACAGTGTGGAACACTCCTTCATTGCCATTACTTCCAAATCCACTCTAAACCAGAATGTTAGTAACGCTTGATGTCTCATCTACGGTCCAAATCATTATTAAATCCAGTCGTATATGATAGGAATACGCGATAAATAACTGTAAATAATTTCTATTAAGAATAGTTACTTGTAGCTGTGTTTATAATAAATAACAAATAATTACTTGAAACTATATAATTACTAGATTAGAATAGTGGGCACGTTATTTTATTAGATTGTAATACTTTATACGAGAAATATAATACAAAAGGCTCTTTAGAAACAACACCTAAAATACAAATGTACAATTAACGATTTTCTCTTAGCCCAATGCAGAAAATAGCCCTAGACACATTGAGGTGTCTTTAACATCAATCAGTCTGTATCAATCCATCTTAATTTTACTTCGAATACAGTGATAAAACCATTTGACACCAGATTTACATATCCGCCATGTTCAATGTAAATATTCATTCTGAATAGTTGAAAATGTTAATATATATATATATATATATATATATATATATATATATATATATATATATATATCAATTGTCCAAACAAGCTTTGGTGAGGAAAACATGACACGACTAAGGAAATGACAAGAAACCAGCTGTGCTGGTCGAATATCTTTCGGCTTCCATGAAATTGATAAAGTCATCAAATCGGTATGAAGAAATGTCTTCAATGATTGCTTCCCCCTCTCTCTTTTCTCTTTCTCTCTTTATCTCTCTTCCGTTTCTCCTCTCACCACTCTCCGTATTCTTACAGTTTCCTTTAAGATTTATTCTGGGAATGACAACCGAGCCACTGACTGACACATGATGCCTTAGCCGCCGGCACCGTCCTGTATTACGAAGTCACTCTTTGACAACCTATTTGAATAAGTGTTCCTCTATTGCACTTAAAGGATAGGTCTGGCCAATGGTTCATTTACCATGTTATTGCCTGGACGGACCGTTCGGTCATATTTCACGGTGATATACTGGCCTCTCTCTATATATCTCTATACCAGCCTCTCCCCACACGCGCTTTTATCATGTCACTCTCCCTTATATCACGAAACGCCGAATCAGTATTGATCCTCAAGGAATGCACGGAGGACGAGGGGTTAACTAGCGAGTGGACACTAGCACACACGCCCCCACGCCCCCACACACATTCATATAAATATATATATATATATATATTTAAATACCTGAGTCTATAAGTACTTACATCTAAACACACAAACTCGCACATCCATCATCTCATAATAATATAAGGTAATTATTCTATTTATAAACGTTATCGTAATATCTTTATTATCTAATGAAATATAAGAATAGTTTTTTTTAGTTACTATTGGGTCTCTTTGGTCAGGATATGCCAAAAAATATCCATTAACAAATATTGTTGGTGACAACTGCAACAATTTCCAAACCTAAAACATTCGGTCATATTCATTGACCAATGTGGAGGCGCGTGGTCTAATGGTTAACAGTATTTGGTTACTTTATTTAATGACATATCATTCTTCGCGGTAATCTAATACCCAATCCATCATTATAGAAAAATGTAGTGGTAATATTTACCCCATAGCTAGAGGGACGAATGCATTTATGCCTTTTAAAATATATTAGTGCGTTAATGAACATAATAGTGTGATTGGAGTTCAAACCCACTTCAGACACCCGCCCTATCGGCTGGGCGTTAGAATGCACCGACTGCACCTCTGCAGAGGGGTAAGATTCCCCCAATGGGGCCACCTGTTGGCCGTGGGTGGCGACCCGTGATGCTTAAGGATAGAGCAGTTCATGACAGGCAATACTCCACTTTGGCCCTATCTTGGGCTAGACGGGCGGTCGGAGAGGCCCCCTCCGATCAATCGGCTGGTCATTTCAAGCCCTAGCACCTATATGATTGCCCCAACCCTATTGCCCTTATGGCAAGTCCCAACCCCTTTTTATCATATGGGTGCTATAAGGCGGTGGCTGCGGGTCGATATGTCCTGGGAATGACGTTAAACTCTATCTGATGGTGAGGTTCCAGTTTTGGAGGTTTGGGGAATGTGGAGCAGCCCTTCATCACCATTGCTCCCTGGTCTACTCTGGCCCGGAATGGTAGTACCTGTTAGGGTCCCATCTATGGGTTAAATAGAAAAATGTATTTATAAAAAAATGTATTATCCATTAAGAATTGATTTATTTGAAAACTTTATCGGCATTAAATGACCCACTGAGGTTGATATGCCGTAAAACAAAACAACCCCCCCCCCAAAAAAAAAACAACACTTCAGACACGCTTAATACGATGTTGTTGTCCAGCGCGTTAGCCACTACGCTAATACTGCTTCAAATCAAAGGAAATAGAAACCCGAGTTCAAATCATAGACAATTCTGTTTGAATTCCACAAAGGGTCAATGCCATTGGGAAAGGTTTGCATCCAACTATTATCATCCAGTTATGATCAGTATGCGCTTTAATGTTCAATTTTGATGATGACTTAGGTTATGTTAAGTTAGCGAAGACATAAAATCAAAAGCGCTTGTCAACTGTCAGTTTCCCAACCAATGCAATTATCAAATCAAGTACTATTTCAGCAGCAAATTTCTTGTTTCCATTGATGAATTTGAGTAATATCATCTAAATATGAAAACTACTTAACTAAATTCTCCCGTCACCTCAGCAGTGTCCTTTTATTTAGAACTTTATAGAGACCTGGTCTATCCCTAGGTATCTCTCTCTCTCTCTCCCTCTCTCTCTCACACACACACACACACACACACACACACACACACATATATATATATATATATATATATATATATATATATATATATAATTTGATATACCAAGCGTGTTGGTAAATCCTCGCGGTGAGAAAAAAAACCAGCAAATAGTTTGATTGTAAAAATATACTACCAAACATCAACCGAGGAGAAAAAAAATTTGAAAGAAAGAAAAGACCAAGATAGTCGTGCCAAAATAAAATAATCTATTGGTACAGTATTTGGCTAAAAGAAATAAGAATTTATATGTATATATATGTATATAAGATGTACATATATATATATTCATATAACCGCTAGGAGAATAGCTAATAAGTAAAAAGTGCTCAATACCTAAGTAGAGCAAATCTTAGCCCTGAAGAGCATTAAGCGAAACTAATAGTAGGTTCGTCTGACTCATTAGCTTTATCTTTATTATATATATATATATATATATATATATAATAAAGATAAAGCTAATGAGTCAGACGAACCTACTATTGAAAGTATAGATATGCACTTATACTGTATAGAATACTTCCTTATTATATATTATATATATATATATATATATATATATATATATACTAGCAAATATATGCACCCTCCGGTACAAGTATTAAGTTTTGATATATAATAAAATATATTAAATTAGAAAGGCTAATGAAACTGACTAAGAATGCAGATAAAAAGATCTGCAACAGAGGGGGTATAATCGAAAAATAGAACAACTTTGAAACTAACTATTCCATCATTTTTCATTACTCCCCTCTTTCATTGGTAATTTTCCTAATTTAACTATTTAGTTAAAATAGGAAGTAAAGGATAATATTACAGTTATTTCTTCTTGTAAATAAATTTCTTTTAAGATTTATCCACGAGATTTTTGTTTATATTTCTTAAGATAAAACCAAACAATTAGAAATCAATAATACTAAGCACATATTTATTAAAATAAAATTTTAAATATCAATATGCAAATTAGCCTTCTCGTTCACACTGTAAACTGCTATTTTGTTGTATATATAAATACAATTGCATGTTATTAGTACGTAGATATGGTCAACAGTAGTAATAATGTAAAGCAATTTTTATTAATAACTGAAGGTTTAAAAGAATGAAATCATGGAGAATTTGACGTAAATAATTAAGGGAATTGTGACTTGAGTAGTAATATAGTTTCGGTTACAGACAGAAAAACACACAATCTCCATTATAATAAGATATATATACTTATACTGTATAGAATACTTCCTTATTATATATATATATATATATATATATATATATATATATATATATATACATAATAAGGAAGTATTCTATACAGTATAAGTGCATATCTATACTTTCCATATTTTCTTATAACTGCTTGTATTGATTACAATTAACTTATGAAACAAAATTATTGTATTAGTTTCTCAAGTTCAGTATTAAAACAGAATAACCTAAGTGTAAAAGATAGGTAAATATAATTATAGGTCCAATGATAATCATATATATATATATATATATATATATATATATGTGTGTGTGTGTGTGTATGTGTGTGCGTGTGTGTACGCGCGTGTGCATGTGTATATATGTATACAAATTTAAATAATGAGTCAGATATACCTAATAATGGTTTCGCTCATTAGCTCATCACGCCAAGACTCTTATTTGCTCTACTTATATATATATATATATATATATATATATATATATATATATTTAGCATGGTAAATGGACTTGTCAGACCTTTTGCGATTGCCAGAAAGAGTCAAAGAATTGCAATTGCTACACCGTATTTCTGGAGGATCATTTTTCAGCCTTTTAATAGGTTTGAATTCCGAGTTTACCAAACGGAGTTATAAGAGCCTCGTCTGCACTCTTATTTACCTATACCAAGAGGAAGAAGAATTGGATGCATACCTTTCCCAAGGATATTAGTGCTATGTGAAATGCAACACACTGATATATATCTTCATTGGAATAACCATAATCTTAGTATATGTGCATTTGATTTCACACGCGTAGGTCGTTTATTTCTCTTTTAAAAACAGCGCGAAGCTTTGATAAAAATTTGTGTTGATATATTTCAGACATGTTATCTGACAACTAAATTACTTAGCCAAAAACATCTACAATTTTTGAGACAAAACTCGTTACAAAACTCGAGATATATGAAAATAATATATTAGATAAAGGATTATATGTGAAACTTGATTTGTGCATAAGTGTTATCGCTCTATGTTGAATGTTTTGAAAATATCAGAAAATCAAAACCTAAACCAAATTATGGAAAAATATATTCCATGAATACTTCCTAGAAACATTTCAAGTAAATTTGAAATATTTCTAATGTTCAATATATATATATATATATATATATATATATATATATATATATATATATATATATATATATAAGAAAAAAACTCAAGAGATATGTTCATCGTTGTGCAAATGGCATATCAATGAGACTGTATCTTAATCAGGATAAAATATTTCTGCAACTATTATTCATTTTTCAGCAACATATTTTCAAAGTTAAATACAAATAAAGTCAGTAAGTAATTCAATTTCAGAGACTTTACCTTATTCAAAGAACAAGTCAGAAAGAATATCTACACACACAAAGATGGGGAGACACTTGAACGGACGTAAATCGATCCGAATCAAATTATTGTAAAATATATATATATATATATATATATATATATATATATATATATATATATATATATGGCGTAGTCGACGATTGAAATTCGGAGAGAGTAAATAAATATTTCAAATTAGAATTTCGGGATTTGCAGCTGAAACAAAGTGTAAAAGTGCTCAATAAAAGGAGCTAGATATACGATTTAACACTAAATGGTCGTAAACGGGACTGATTCGAGTTTGATTCAGGTAACACATCTTCTGATCGGACCTTGAGATTTATTAACTGCATGAAACTTAAGTCAGTCTGGCTTTCAATCATTCAGTTTATATATATATATATATATATATATATATATATATATATATATATATATTAGGCATGTGCTATTGAAAACCACAGATTATTATTTCTTCATTTTTTTTATTTGGATATTTTCCAGTCTTCTTGAGACTAGACCCAATTGGTATATAATATTTTCCATACTTATATCGCGAGCGCTTTCGACTGTTTCGCCAGTCGTCATCATGGTGTACATAATTTGGTTTTTAGTTCATTTCTTTTTTTTAGTTCTTTTTTGTATATTTTTATTATATTTGGAGAGTCTATTCTTTTAAGAAGAGGGTGTATGTTAGGTGTATTAATTATTAAAGATATTTAATACGTTGTATCCGACTTTAAATGCTATTTTGTTGATGTTAGGTTTTTTATTTTTTATGCATTTGGCTTTAAAGATCTGTTGGCGTTTCTTATTATTTTTGTAGATAATTTTAGTATTTTTGTTGTGATGTGTAGTTTCGTACTTCTTGTTGTACTCGTAGTAGTAATTCTCTTAGCTTATCGTAACTCGTTTTTTTTATGTCCTCCAAACTATCTCTATATATTTACCGCTGTAGGAGACATATGCAAATGAGATAACACACCGTTGACTATCTCACTACACCTCCCTGAAACGGAGATGTTTTATTCCCCTCGTCGACCTATTGCTTCTCCTAAATATCCTCGGGGTGTTCTTCGTATTGGTGATCGCGGTCTCATTTCATCACATCTGGATCCCTCGTACGGCACATCGGAATCCGATACGCTTTCATCTATTGGCTCTATAACGTCTCCATCATATTGGTTTATATCCTCGTTTCTTTCCGATTCCTCCATTATCATGTCTTCTTCATATCTATTCCTTATCTGATCAGCGTGGGCCAGCACACTTCCCTCCTGTGTTGTTATTATTGCTTTGTTCCCTTTCTGCATAATAAAATAGGCTTTTTCAGGTTGCGCGACCTTTTTTTTTTGTACCATATCTTTTCATTAGTCGAAAAATACATGGTTATGGGAGATCTGATCTGTCTTCTCATCAAGGTAGAAGGACTTGGTGTTCTATCAGCATGAGGAATGGATCTGTAACTCATTAAGAGTTTAAGTAGAAATGATTCTATGGTCTCTCGTGACGGCTCAAATGCTTTTAATCCTAATTTAAACGTTCTAACCATCCTTTCGCAGCACCATTCGATTGTGGATGGTATGGTGGATTTACATCCTATCTTCCTCGACCAGGAACATAGACTTTCATCACAGAATTCAAGTATATTGTCCGATATCAGGGCATTTGGGTACGCCATTCCTTGAGAATACTTTCTCAAAATTTGAATGACAGTTGCAGATTTTCTATCACGCACCTGAACAATCTCTGACCACCCTGAGAAAGAATATACTAAAATCAATAGTAGTCCTATGCTCTTGAGATGGGCGTGGTCCATGTGTATTCGACTCCATGGTTCTTGCTCCTTTGGCCACGAATGAGTCGATTTTTGAGGAAAATCTTTGATTTCCATGCATTTGGGACATTTTCTTATGTAATCTTCAATTTCACGCGAATATCCTGGCCACCAGCTCCCTAATTTGAGTCTTTTTTGTGTGGCCGCTATCCTACAATGTATATTTTGATTATTTCTTTTCGCATTTTTTTGCGGAGTACAACCAAATCTCCATTACATATGACCCCTCTGTTCATGGTTAGTTTATGTTTAATCTCTTCATAAGGTCTTTCAGCTTTAGAGCAGTCGTTCCATTTATTCCTCCTTATTCTATTTGAGATTTTGCCCAGAATAGGGTCCAGCAAGGTTTCTTCTTGTAACTGTTTGATCGGCATTACATCGGCTTCGACCCAATGTAATATTTCTTCAGTGTCGTTTATTTCGTTGTCTTCTTTGTTAAAAGGCTAATCTGACAACGCGTCGACATGCGGAATCGTGTTTCCTTTGACGCACATGATGTCGAAATCAAAGTCCATCAGCAGTATGACCCATCTCATTATCCTGGCGGATGTGACCTTGGGTAACTCTTTCCGTAACGAACAAAATAAATCTATATTACAGAAATCAAATGCACAAAAACTACAAATCCGACGAACATGTAATAACCAACATCATACATAAACACATCAAACCCGTCGACAAACAACAAAAAATAAAACTAATCATCTACTACACCAAATTCAAAACATCAAACCTCCTCATTAAAAATAACACATATTCTCCTAAAAATCCCCAAAGCCAAACGAACGTAGTATATAGATTCATTTGCCCATTCCGAGAGTGCCTCTCAGAAAATATACTATACACTAATAGCTACATTGGCCATACAACAACAACACTGTACCGCCGTCTCACGTACCATCTCTCCGACACTAGCGCCATAAAACAACACTTATTTTAAGAAAAAACAGAAAAATCCACTCCCCTGATATTAGGAACATTTTAAACGAAAATACTAAAATTATCTACAAAATAATAAGAAGAAATACCAACAGATCCTAGAAGCCATGTGCATACAAAATAAAAAAACCTAACATCAACAAAATAGCATTTAAAGTCGGAGACAACGTATTAAATATCTTTAATAACTAACACACTTACATCCCCTTCTTAAAAAAATAATAATAGACTCTCCAAATTTAATAAAAACATACATAAAAGAACTAAAAAAACATTAACTAAAAACCAAATTATGTACCCATGATGACGAACTGGCGAACCAGTCGAAAGCGCTCGGGATATTATTATTATTATATACCAATTGGATCCAGACTCGAGAAAGATCGCAAGAAGATTGGAAAAATACAAATACAAAAAATGAAGAAAGAATACTCCGTATTGTTCAATAGCACATGCCTAGAAAATAACATGCTGCCAAAATATACAACATTTATATATATATATTATATATATATATATATATATATATATTATATATATATATACACACACATATATATATTATTTATCATATATATATATTTATTTATATATTTATTTATATATATTATATATATATATACATATATATTTATTTATTCATATATATATTTATTTATATATTTATATATTATTATATTTATTTATATATATATATATATTTTATATTATATATATATATATATATATATATATATATATATTATATATATATATATATATATATATATATATATATATATATATATATATAAATCATATTATGCGACACAAGCTCAGAATTTAACGCTTGCCATACCAAGCCCTAATATTCAGTGATTCCGACCTTAATTCTTAAAATAGCGTCCAGTATGCCTCGTTATCTTTGATGGTTTCTTTGATAGGAGGTAAGTAGCTGTTTTGGTGTGGTGCCTGCATCCATAATTATATAATAACTAATTAAACCGTTGGAATCCTCTGAAATTAGTACACCACTTCAAATAACTAGGTAGTAATATCTCAACTACAAAAAATTAGAGTTACTATACGCAGAGGAAAGGCATGAACTGCTATCGAAAAACTAGCGATCGTATGGAAATCTGATTTCTCCAATGTAGCCGTGTCAGTGATAGTGTGAGTGTGAAACAGTTTGATTCTAACAAAACGCTGAGCGATAAAGCTAGAATTGAAATACACAAAGATGCTACGTACTGTCTTGAACAAATCCTGGATGCAGAACCCCACACAAAAACAGCTTCGTACCTCCAATCAAAGAAACCATCAAAGATAAGGAGGTATACTGGACACTATTGGAGAAATAAGGACGAAATCTCGACATCACCTGCACATGGTAACACTAGTGTATGTCGAAAGCTAATATATCTAACACAAACAAGTTATTACCTTTATATGAACATTTTAATTACAGGAAGACAAAGCACTCACATTTACAGTAATGACAAAATCTTACTGGATAGTAGATGCCGTACCAAAGACATTCATGTGGGATTGCCGATAATGACAGGGAGGGGGATCGAGAAAGAGTCAGGGAAATCCGTGCTGTCGGTACGACTTGATGAAAATGATTATTATTATTATTATTATTATTATTATTATTATTGTGATAATGATTAGTTTGATTTGGTTTGTTAAATTTTACGCCATGTCAACATCTGTTGGGTCATTTGAGACTGAAGATTGTAATTGTCTGTCATTGAGGGACGTACTCACTTAAGGTTAATTACACATAAGA
>CM042138.1:291050-303550 GCA_023376005.1 Doryteuthis pealeii | reverse complement strand
TTATAGTCAACGACTGCAGCTTATCTTACGCGATGAAAGCAAGTTCTGCTTATAGAAAAAAAAATGTGCCCGAAAAAAAAAAGATTTAACATGACAGGCCTGTGGGACATACATAAAAGATATCAGGTATTAAGAACATACAGAAAGAATACTATACTGATATTGAACGTGATATATCTTGGTTTTATATTCATGTCGCAGCCAGGTTATTCATTTTATGTATATTATTTATGTTTTCGAATAATTTGATAATAATAATATAGAGATGAGACTGTAAACCATATACTATACGAATGTAGCAAACTAGCACAACGGTAGTAAAAAACTAGGCACGACTGCGTTGGGAAGATGATCTACTGGGAATTATGCAACAAAATTAATTTTGACCATAGAACAAAATGGTATATGCATAAACCAGAATCTGTTCTTGAGAAGCAAACGCATAAAATTCTCGGGGACTTGGAGATAAAAACGGATCACCTTATCCCAGCAAGAAAACCATACCTAGTGTTGATAAACAAAAAAGAAAGAACTTGTCAACTGGTGGATTTTGCAGTTCCAGCAGATCACAGGGTGAAACTGAAGGAAAATGAAAAAATGGACAAATACCTGGACCTTGCCAGACAACTGAAAAAATTATGGAATATGAAAGTCAAAGTGATACCAATTGTAGTTGGTGCACTTGAAACGGTTCCAAAAGGATTGGAAAAAGAATTGGAAAATCTGGAAATCAGAGCAAAGATTGAGACCATCCAGAATATTGCACTGCTGCAATCTCCCAGAATACTCAAAAGAGTCCTGGAGACCTGAGGTGACTTGCTGTCACTCAGACTCCAGTAAAAGACCATCAGCTAATGCTGATGTGAAAAACTACTACTACTACTACTACTAATAATAATAATAAAGAAGAAGGCGGAGATGCCTATTGTCGGTATCAGCCGAACAGCGAGGGAGTATATTCCATATTCACTAGCGCTAGACCATTGAGAGTTGTTTTGCATCAGGGTTGGGGCCTCAACTTTCCACTTTATCACACATATCTAAAATATTCAAAGACCAATGTTTAATAAAATCCATACCCTATTTTTCCCAGAGGGGGGTGGGTATTAAAAACCCTCCTACTACTGATTTTCCATAAGTAAAGCGAAATAAAAATGTAAGTGGATCGTTGATATATTAAAAAAATGAATTAAAAAAGTGATTAAAACATAAAATAAATTAATATTAGATAAAACATAATCAAAATGAAATAGACGACGAATAAAAGAAATAAATACATTCAAGAATAATAACAAAAAGAACCGAATTCAAAAGAAAAAATATGTAAAGAATAACAGACAATAAAATCAATATATATAATCGTCATTTTTATTAAGCTATATATAAATGTAGATAAGATATTTAATCTTAACTTTTTAAATTCCGGGCAACGCCAAGTGGATCTGCTAGTATATATATATATATATATATATATATATATATATATATATATATATATATTGTGAATAAAAGAAAGTGAATCCGACGGTATGTAGTATATTAAGAAAATTGAAAAAAAAACACACGCTTAAATAAGTTGAGTGGTAAGTTTATTGGCCGATGCTGCAGTGTTTCGATCTATTAAGTTAGATCATCTTCAGGGCATTTGTTGGTATATGGAAGGTGATAAAAAAATTTTTTATCACAGAATAACGAGAAAAGCAAGTCATAGTCCTTGTTTATCAGTCTGTTCAAAATTTGAAGTCTGAAGAAAGGACGCTGTGGATTGAAATATGACATCACATATTCTCTTTTACGGTGTGAGTATGAGAGTGTGTGAGTGTGTGTATCGAAAAAAGGCATTTTGCATTTTTAGGTGTTTTGTGTGTGTGGTTGCGCGTGTGTGTATAAATCTTTTGCGATAAACGACATCGAAACAAACCTCAAGGTTGTGTATATATATATATATATATATATATATATATATATATATATATATATATATATATATATTATTGTACATGTCATATATGATGAAGGCTTTGTTTGTCACACAGTTGCTCTTTTTATGAAACATCAGGTATTTATTATATCATCCTATTTATTTCAAAGGAAACCATAGAAGATACGGTAAAGACAATAACACTGTTTGATAGGGATACTAAAAAGATTAGATAGAAAGAAATGCTTACATTTTTGTCTCCTGTTTACCTTCCTCTACAGACCTCTTAAATGCACAAGATGAACAAAGTTGCAGTGTCTACAATATGTAATTATAGTTGATTTATCAGTTCTATTTCATGTTTAACTCGATTAGTGAATCCTATTTGTTGGCGTCAGGTATTTCGTCTGGTGTGGAGCCTTCTGAAGCATACCGCGGTCGGATCTCGTGCCTCGTGACTGGCAGACGTTCAAGACAGAAAAGAATTATCACGAAATGAGAAACGTTCATTCAATAAAAGAGAATCTCATTACTTGACCTCACACTCCACACCAACGTTTGTCTGCTTTTCATTCAAGCTTACGCCTTGGTGTTTTTAAGTCGATAAACTCATCTTTTTTTTTCATGTTATTTTATATTTCAGTATTATCTGCGTTATTCGGACTATTGTCCTCATCTTCATTGTTATCTGTATAAGGTTTCGGTCGATATGCCCTCCGGCCTTCTTCGGGTATTTCGTGTCGGACTCGGGGGGCCTTCTCGGACTTGCGAACCTTCTTTTCAGACTCGGAAACCTTATTTTCGGACTCGGCAACTTTCTTGTCGTAATCAAGAAATACCTGAAGAATGCCGGAGGGTATATAGACCGAAACGTTGTACAGATAACAATGAAGATGAGGAAAATACTCCAAATAACGCAAATAATAATAATCATCAAGCCTCATCTCAAACAGTCAGAGTAATTTTATATTTCGTTCTCTTTATGTACATATGTTTTTCTTTCTTTTTTCTTATCCTTTATGCCTTTCTCTATTTAGAGTATCCTGTTTCTTTAGAGCGATTTTATTTATTTTCCTTATTCCTGGAGTTATTCATACATTTTAAGGTCATATTTCAGATCTCAAACATATGTCACTTGACGCTTACTTATCTCTTTGCCAACTTTAATTAATATATATTTATATGTGATAGGATCCTCATAAAACTGTCCTTGTGTCAGACCTCATAAATGAGAAGTGGTAAATATGTGGGAATTAAATAAACTAAAAAATAAAGTTAAAATAATAATAAGAAACTCCCATAGCCTTCACCGGAAAGAACCCTCCGCGCATGTGCAACAAAAAGGACTGACTCCCGACCCCCAAGAGAATATCTCGACCATTCGAGTTTAGGACTTAACTGAGTGTAGTCGCTTCCTCGACCAGAGGGATATCCCTTTGCCACGGGCGACTATATTCGGTCAATAAATTCTAAATCATAAAACTAGCTTCTGTATTTGTCTCTTACTTTTTCGTTCCTTAAATACCTTCTTTTCAGCGCGACCACCAAATCAGATGGGGTATAAAGCGAAAACCCTAAAAACAAGCAACCAGAATATCCATCTACATTTAAACCTTAAAACAACCAAACCCCTTCCTACCCCATGAATACCTACTTATAGAGGTGACAAGTGTGTTCAAGTTTGCTACAGTTTTATTGATAATCATATCAATTATTATTTTCCCTGGAAGTGTTTAATTATTACTTTGGATGAAGTCTTCAATTATTTTGCTTAAAAGTCATTCTATTTTTAATTGTCGATTTGATAAGAAATAATTCTTATTTACATAAAATCTGACAGATTGTTCATAGCTCGAGAAAAGTTCCAAATAGTCACATGTGACAAGTTTCTTAATGATTACCATAGTTTTTATTGATTATATTGTCAATTATTATTTTATGTGCAAGTGTGTAATTACTTTCCAACTAAAAATAATAGATTTTCTAACCTCATTTCCTCTCGAATTCACTTTCTCTCTCTTTTCTTGTGTGTATATAGATACATTCATCAATACATCCATATATACTTATACATGCAAGTATCTGCACAAACACACAGACACACACCACACACACACACACACACATATATATATAATATATATACATGCAAAAATATATATATTTGTATATATATACACATCTATAATTATATATAGGCATATATATATATATATATATATATATATATATATATATATATATATATATATATATAAAATAGAAATTAGAAGGAAATTGACAATGCAATGGAATAGGTGATGAAAATGATGTTTATTTACCTGTTTCCTAAATATTTTCGGGATAAAATCCCATTTTCAAAGGTTTTGGAAGTACTTGTATTCTTTTAGTACTTATACTACGGCGCTGGCGCAAAGGTTTGTTGTTTATTAAGTTAAATAAAGGAACGCCGGATGTTCTAGTGAATCATCAATAAAGGCCCCACTTTTGTTCGAAATAAATTTATTATGGAATAACAGTGTTGAGTTTTTTCTTCGTTTCAAAGATAAATATTGCTATGTATATAATCTAAAAAGATTAATATACATTGAGCTCTCTGTAGTGATTTAAAGATGCACTGTATTTGTACATACTGGATCATACAATAATAATACAGTGTGTCTTAGAAATCACATATAGAATCATCACTTACTACCAAGTTTTGGATACCTCACACACACACACACACACACACACATATATATATATATATATATATATATATATATATATATGCACATACATGTTCATAAAGATACATGTCCACACACACACATATGCACACACATACACAAATATAATATATTATATATATATATATATATATATATATATATATATATATATATGAATACACATATATATATAAAATGGCAACACACGCACACACATAGACACGTACACATAAAACATGTATATATATATATATATATATATATATATATATATACCATGATCACAGTCATGCTCACACACACACACATATATATATATATATATATATATATATACATACATAGGTAAATACACACGCATACATAAACACATACACACGTATATATATATATATATATATTTTGTGTGTTTTTGTGTGTTTTGTGTGTATGTGTGTGTGTGTGTGTGTGTGTGTGTCGCAGCCTAGACAAAATATGTATGAAAGACAATATGCAGACAGATAATTAACAAATCTGTTGAAACTGTATTGTTGGTAAGATTTTGGATAAATACTGTCCTGCCAATAGGAATCAACTCCAAATAATTACCCTACACCTCTACTCCTCCTACTCCCTCTCCTACTCCCCTCCCCCTCCTCCAGGTGTAAACAAATTGCCAGCTATTTACAAGCCTTCTGCATTGCTTGGAGCATCTATTAATCAACAGTCTATTTTGTTTTCTTTTGTTTATTATTTTCTTTTCTTTCAATTGTCTTGTTTACGCAGTCCTCACCAAACGTTGAATCAAAGACACAAACAAAAACACACATTCTGATTATAGAAAAGAAAAGCTTCTTTCTGCTGTTGTCTACTTGCTGCTAACAATGGCTCGTTTTACATATGACCGGTCAAATTGTGAGCAGCAGTAATAAGTAAATAGATAAATAAGATGTAATTATTTCGATCGACATATTATATCGATGTAAAAAATAAATAAATAAAAATATATAAAGAAAAAGAAAAAGAAAAAAGAAAAAGAACAACAAAGAAACACTTGTCAATGTGCCTCAGGAAAAAGGATTCAATTTGGTTACCCAGGCAAATTTCCCTGACTCTCGTGTGAAATATCCCTAGAGGGATTCTTTACACCAAAGAGAATTTTCCGTCCTTGATTTCCCGTTGCAGCAACGTACCCAACGTCATGTCATTCGTTCTCTTTCGTATATGCAATTCACCCGTTCAATATCAACACATATCTATGGCGATAAACTAGATTGCACTCAAATTATCCGATTCATCGCTGACAACATTACAAGTCGATTTCCGAATAAATAACGTTAATAAGGGTCATATATGCCTAAAGGGAGGCGAATATTGTAACGGTTATCGTCTAAAGAAATGGAATCAGCAACACGAGTTCAAATCCTGGACAAAGTTGTTTTTGTTTCATTTAGTGCTAATGACATTGGGATGAATCCATCCGTTCTCGCATCAACGAGAAACAGTGGAAAAACTAAAGTTGGAGGCGATCGATGTGCAATGGTTATCGTAGTTAAAAATGAAAATGTTAACTCTTATTTAAATAGTGGACGAGGATGTTTGAATTTCACATCTCGTTAATATTCTCTGGAATGGTGTGCATCTAAATATTTTCCTTCCTTTTAGCTGTTTATAAATAGTATGACAAAATTCGCTCTTTCACTCTTTCACCTTTGTTAGGCAACTGTTCTAGAAGGGAAACTCTAAAATCAAAGCCACAATAAAATGACATTATTTCGCTCCGTTATTTCGTTCGGGGATTTTGATAAATTCACATTTGTTTCTTTAGTATTTTGTATGTTTTTTTACGGATTAGAGAGAAAGAGAAACAGGGTAAAGAGAGAGAGAGAGACAGGGTAAAAGTAGAGAGAGAGAGAGAGAGAGAGAGAGAGAGAGACAGAGTAGAGAGAGAGAGAGAGAGAGAGAGAGAGAGTAGAGAGAGAGAGGGAGAGAGAGAGAGAGAGAGAGAGAGAGAGAGAGAGAGAGAGAGAGAGAGACAGAGGAGAGTAAGAGAGAGAGAGAGAGAGAAGAGATTAAGAGATAGAGAGAGAGAGAGAGAGAGAGAGAGAGAGAGAGAGAGAGAGAGAGAGACAGGGTAAAGTAGAGAGAGAGTAAAAGGTTGGACGTCACAAGGATTAAGGGTTGAGTTAATACAGTTCTAAGTGACAATCATCTCGAGGTCGCAGCTTCATTTAATCCCGAATTATTTTATTCATAATTTATATAATTTCATGTGCATTTGTTTACATATGGCACACAGGTGTCAGGTTACGTACAATACCTGTTATTGTTTAAAAGGTCATCTATCTAAGTCCTGAACTGACTTATCACTTCTTAACTTTCATGATTTAGCGGGAACCGATCCTTTGGCGTTTGAAAGGAAAACTTTGGCCAGGAGAAAAAAAAATAGATTCAAACCTGCCTTATTTCGACTGAACATTTATCTTCTGTCACAAGTAGGATATGGCAGGTGAATTGTATTTTGTTTGAGGTAAAGATATATGTATATAAATATGCATAAGTTGACGAACGGACAAACACGAACATTCGCCATACAAAAATATCCATGCAATTTTGAAAAAATGTAACTTAGAATAAATACAAGAAAAATGAGACATTAATGACCAGTTAAAACATAAATGGTATCGATTACTGAAAACAACATATTGATGCTACTTGAAATTTAAGAAGATACACTTTTCCTAAAAAACGTATCTAATATGAGCTTCTTTATACACCCCCCATATATATATATATATATATATATATATATATATATATATATAGAAGATAAATATATAAAGGTTTTACATATCTATTTATTAGGTGACAAAGGAACAATCACAACCATATTGGTTTCATGTGATGCAATCATCAGGTGAAGATGTTTCACACTATATATATATATATTATATATATATATATATAATATATATATATATAGTGTTTATGTAGGCAGTGTCTTTCTTGGAGGCATGTTTTATTTGATACAGCTGGTCATGTCAATCCCTAGTATCTATATGATTGTCTCTACCGTATTCTTCAAATTCTTATGGCAAACTCAGAACCCTTCTTATCATATAGATGCTAGAAAACTGTGGCTGAGGGCCAGCCACTAATTTATCAATACGCATGAAGTTGTTCCTTCTCATATATTGATGAATAAAGTTAAGGAATTATTTCTACCAAGTTTTGGTACATATTGAAAAAAATCTAACATAGTCACTATTTCAATTTATCTAGTGTTCTAGTTTTGTTACTAAAGCGAATCTGGTGGTGAGTTTCGAATTCTGAAGCGGTGTGGAGTGTGGAATACCCCTTCAATTCTACTATTTCCAGGTCTACCTAAATAAAGTCGTCGGGTGGCCTAATATCGGTATCAGCTAGACAGCGACGGAGTCTATCCCCTTTTCCCTAGCGCTAAACCAAGGAAATTATTTTAGCATCTGAAGTGGAGCGCCATACCCACCACAAGATCCACACTTTACCGCACAGATCCCTGTGCTACTAACACGCTGAGTTGGCAAGGGTTGGTATCGAACAAAGAACCTTGTGATTCCTAGCCGAACACTCTACCGACTGAGCTAAACCGGCACTGTATAAATCATATACAAAAACAAACACAAGTCAAGATTTAGCATTAAGTAGCCCTCAAGGGTTGATATACCATTAAATAAAATAACGGACCAACCATTTTTTTTTAAATATTGAATAGAAATAATTGACATCACTATGTGCAACAAAAATCAACTCTTTGCCTACATTAAGTTGGTCACAGCGGCTCACCCACCAGTTTGGACCTACCGTAAGCCGCCGGAAGCTGCTCTCGCATGTATCACTTGTTTACACTGAGGATTCACAACGTGAACACGCATACCATCTTTCTTTTTGTCTGCGAACCCATCACGAGGTTTCTACTTGATCCTTTTGCAATAGGAAATTGTACCAAGAAAATTAGTTCCAGCCGCCAGGGAAATTTGGCCGCCAAAATATTAAACTCCAAAGATGTAAATATAAGCGTGCAATGAACGAATGTAGATAACCTCTAGGTATAAAATAACCAAAGGAGTGTTGACATTCCACCGAAATCAATTATTTGGAGAGAAAAAAAATTTAAGAACGTGGATTATAAGTTTATTTACGAAGAACGGGAGGAAATCGAGAATCTCTTCAGTAAAATAGACACAGCATCCAAAGCGGAAACAAAAATTCGCTTTGTTTTGAATGCAAAAGATAATACCCTCTGGCATCAACTGGTATCGATATACTGGACAAATAGACAAGCGAGTCATTAAGTGCACATAACTGCTTTGTCGAACGTGACAGTAGGAAATAAGATAATCGTAATCCGTGGGTAAGCACGGAGGATAGAAATTTATGTGAATATAAAACCTGGATGTAAATTGTAGCACTGAAAAATTCGACAAATCATTCGTGAAAATACAAGTGTCCGAATAAATACACCGCATCGATTCCTACACATCAATAGTTAAATATGTTTCGATAAATATATATAATTGATTCTCACGATATGAATAAAATAGCTTTGAAGTTATAAAATTTCATATGTGGAAAATAGGCAAACACGAAGTATTTGAAAAGGATATATTTATTCTTGATGGTGAAATCGACATTATAACGTTTCGGTTTAACAAAGACTTCATAGGGACTTGGGATGGAAAACATATTGTTTAAATGGAGGTGGAGGACTTTCAAAAGATGGGAGAATAGTAGCTGTGTTTGAAAATGGGCCGTAACCGATTTCGGCTTAGCGTTTGTTCCGGTACACGCGAAGACGTCCCAGAAAACGTTAAAAAGTGTGATGTTTTTCATAGAACTCTGTATATATAAGACGAGAAAAATCTAAATTTTCTGAAATTATTATCATCAAAATATAGTAAGTCAGGTTTAGGGTAGAATTTGGAAGATTATGTTGTTTGAAATGTCTAATCTGTTTCCATGTTCTGTTAGTCTGCATTATGATTTCGAACTTACTAGAAACGGGGATATTATGTTTATCCATAAATATATTTGCAATACCAGAATATCTACTTGAAAATAAGGTCCATAAAATATTCTGGGAATTTAAGATACAACAGGACTACCCAATTCTAATCAGTGAATCAGACTTAGTATTAATTTAAAAAAATAGAATAATTTCTTTTCTTTTTTCCCCCTTTTTCTTTCTTTCTCTCTTCTTTCCGACTTTCTTTTTTCTTCTTTCTTTATTTCTTTTTTTCTCTATTCTTTTAGATAGATACTTGGATATTGCCAAAGAACGCTAAAATCTATGGAACATAAGCATGGGGTGATATAATTGTTGATGGTGTCATAAAGAGGATCCCCAAAGAACTAGAAAAGAGTCAGAGAGATTCAGGATCATACGGACCAAATAATAATAATTGCAAACCAAAAATTCTGAGCCTATCTAAGTTGAGAATAACATAATAGATAAAGAAGATGTATTAAAACAATTGCATAAAAGCCTATCTAAGTTGAGAATAACGTAATTGTTGTGGGGTTTTAAGGGGTGAAATAAGAACAAAACGATGGGTAACAAATGTAGGAAAATGTATTAACAAAAGAGTAGACAATTACAGTACAGAGAAGTGGGAATTACGTCCGACAATAGAGTTATGAGCTGACTCACATTGGCTTACTCTTCAAGCCATAATCGTCCCTGTTACTTATAGTAACCGTCGGCGCATTCCATTAGTCTATAGGGTATATCACCTATAACACCCCCTTCTAAGATTTCACTCCACAGGAGTCTTAATATTTTTTTTCTCTTGGGATTTATGTTGATAAACTCTGTCGCTCTTCGTTTACTTGAAGAATGGCGTTGTTGAGGGGCTGCTTGTGGGGTAGGTAAGCTAAATGTGTCATATATGACATCCATTACCTCCTCTTGTTCCGGGCGACCGCTGTTAACATCCTCCATCAAGCGTTTTCTTAATTGGTTTAGGTGTCTTTTATGGGAAAACTTGGGACCGTCGACAATATACACCATATTGCCGATCCTCTTTTGTATTTTTCCCAAATCCCAGAAAGTCTTGTTGTTTCGGAACATCTGGAAGTATACTTTCTCACCAGGGAGGTACCGCTTCTTTGCCACTGTCGTAGATCTTTCTGGTTTTGTCTGTCTCGGGAGCAATTTGTCGAAGACAAACCTTATATTACGAGCAAACATTACCTTTCAGATGGTGAAATTCCAGTCCTGGAATTGTGAGAAATGTGGAGTACCTACAAATCATCATTACTCCCAGGTCCACTCTGACCCAAAGTTGTACCTTTTAAGGTTAAATTGAAGAAAATGGGTTCTAAATAAGGGTTTAAAAATTGAGTTTTGAAAAATGAATGAAACAAAACCTCTTCCATCAAAAAAGAACGAATAGGTTGATATACTGTAAAATCCAACCAACCCTCCCAAAATCAATGCATACCACAAATATCACTGCAAAGATTGGAAATCAGTCTAAATAAATATATATATTTAAGCGTCCAGGGTAATATAAACCGTCAAATACTACATAGATCTGACGTAAGTCTGACTATATATCTTGGACACACCTGAGCTAGCGTGTCACAGATTTACTGGGAAAATGCGGGGAGCAATATGAATATTCCAAGCTGATACGATGCCGCGGGTCATTCAGCATTGATCCTACAGTATAATATTTGACTTGGACCGCAAAGCCTATGGGATTGTTAACGGTCATTTTAACCTTTGTCGCGTGCTGGTCGTAGTATATTTGCCGTGAGGAACAAAAGGCCTGTTTAGCGTATGCGAGATTTTCTTGTGAGAGTTTCAGCCGAAGGATAATGAGTCTCGGGGGTGATTCGAGAAAAAACCGCTAAGAACTGATGGAGATACCAAGCTCGAATGTTCGATAATTACAGAGTGAATCACGAGGATTCAGGAAGTAGTTGTTTACCTGCAAATAAGGAAGCCAGAATAATGTCAAATACTTTGGCCTAACGTCCGTATCAGCCAAACAGCGAGGAAGTCTATACTCTTTTCACTTGCGTTAGAACAAGGAGATTGTTTTGGCGTCTGAGGCGTGTGTTGCTACGCCTCAGACGCCAAAACAATCTCCTCGATCGCCCCCCCCCCCATTGAGCTCTGGATAGAAAATTGAGAGTAGGGAAAAGTTCGTTTTTCAAAGCAAATTAATTTTTAAAAATGATGAATATAACCGGTCAAAACATTAAAATCATTTTGTAAGATTTCTAAGAAGGGGAAGTTTTGACCAAATTTAAGCTACTGGTTTCTGCGAAATTTAACGTGCAAATACATTTCAAATTCACCAATATCTCCCTCTCCCCCCTCTCTTTCTCTCTTTACTTTCCCAGAGAAACTACCTAATATAAGAAGGAGGTAATCAAGAGATACATAGAGAGGGGAAAAGTGATAAGCAGAATACGAAGTATGGGATTGGTCGGTTTTTGAGGTTATAGGAGATAAAAAATTAATTCGCTCAGCTTTAGCATAATAATGATATATATATATATATATATATATATATATATATATATATATGGTCTTTGTGGAGTCCACGTATACTTCATCGTTGGTATATCAAGTGAATTTTGTTCTCAAGGTATGTCATATAAGGATATATATATATTATATATATATATATATATATATATATATATGTGTGTGTGTGTGTGTGTGTGTGTGTGTGTGTGCGGAATATGTATTTTTGGTATTTTGTGTGAAAGGCCGGTCGGCAAAGGGACACCCCAACTCCAACCAATTCCAGCCCCAACAACCAATATATGGTCTCAATAGATGACCACAAGGTTTTAATAAGTACGTGAGAGTTATGATATAACGTATTTAT
>CM042138.1:243550-286050 GCA_023376005.1 Doryteuthis pealeii | reverse complement strand
TTACTATTATATCCAATGGAAATGCAAATACCTGTTTAATTCAAGCGCAACATGCATATGTATATATAATTTACAAACATAAAAAACTCTCATAAATATACATGCACCTGTCAAAAACAACAACAATCTATCCATACACCAGATAAGAATAAAATCACGACATTGAGCACACAGAAGTGCAATATTCGAAGGTGAATATTTAAAGCACTAGAAATGGAAAAACAAAATCTAAAGTTAGAGGAATCTCCTGAGGATTTTTAAAAAATACTAGAAACTAAATTTTTTGGTAATTTGTACCTGTATGATGGGGTATTTCAAAGTTCCCTATTCACCTCAGAACTCATCTATTAATAATGGAGATTCGCTTCCGGTTTTTGTCTGTAACAAAAATTATGTCACTACTTACGTCACATTACCCAAAATCGTCATAACATAGAATAAATACACTCAAAATTTGAACATGCAACATTAGACAGTCCTCATTGTTTTTTAAAACAAGTTTTAATAAATACATGACTGGTATTATATATCTATATGTATTTGTTTTATTTTAATACATATTTAAAGTTTACATTTCAAATTGTTTTATTTTTTAATCCTTTAATGAATTTGATGATTTTACTAACGTAAGGTACAAACTCGCTGACATTGAATTTTTAACTCCCACCCCTGAGGCAATATGTTTCAAAAATCTATTTTTACATCGCAGGAGGGTGTTTTTTTATTTTGCTAGTTCTATTAAAATAAAGTCCTATTACAATTGTAATCTGAATCCTGTTGCTCAATTATAATGAATAACCCATCAGTTTTTGTACTTTGCTCGCAGTGGTTAGAAAGCGACCATGAGTGACTTAAAATGGTAAAAAGTTCAGTAAATAGAAGTTGATGAAAGAGGTAAAGCCTTGAGTAGAACTAGCATTCGGATGTGCTGCTCTTTTCATCGGTTAGGCATAAGATTATTGAACTGAAGTCAGATTATATGTTAAAATTAAAGAGCACCACGGAAGGTATATTAGCCTGAGAAACTCTGTTCAAGAGAGCAATATGATATATGAAAATAGGTTTTTCATAGAATACATTAAGTAGTCTTGTATTAATAACAAGAATGATAATATTGCCAAACCAGACCTAGTATTGATTAACAAGAAAAAGATAACTTTTCAACTGGTAGATTTTGTATTACCTGCAGATCACAGGGTAAAGATGAAAGAAAACGAAAAGATATACAAATACAAGTACCTTACTAAAGAATTGAAAAAACTGTTGAATATGAGAGTGAAAATGATACTTATTGTAGTTGGTGCACTTGGAACGATCCCCAAAAGTTTAGAAAACAGACTAGAGCAACTGAACATCTGAGGAAGAATTGAGTCCATCCACACAACAGCATTGTTAAGATTGGCTAGAATAACTAGAAGGTCCTGGAGACTTGATGAGACTTTTTGTCACTCAAACTCGAGTGAACGACCATCAGCTTACGCTGGTGTGGATAACCCACAAGGAGTGTAAGAATAATAATCGAAATCCGTCAAAGACGGGATTTGTGATATACACATATTTCTCTACACCAACCAGATGCTCACTACGATGTCGCCGTTAAGCAGGTTAGACATTATGCCACGGGGACGCTATATTTTGTTACAGTGAGGAAATAAATCAGGTAATAATGATAAAGTTTCAGTTATCAAAAATAAATAAACTCACCAATTTCCTTCCTATGCCATTCCAGCAATGTACATATCTTTACTCGATATCTGCAAATGTATATTTAATCATTCTCCTTTGTATAAAGGCATGTACACTGATCTATAAATTCGTAGAATGAAAAAATATGGATTGTTCTCTGTAGCTAGAATCTATTAATAATAGAGATTCGCTTCCGGTTTTTGTCTGTAACAAAAATTACGTCAATGCTTATGCCATATTTCCCAAAATCGTCTTAACATAGAATAAATACACTCAAAATTTGAACATACAACATTAGACAGTCCTCATTGTTTTTTTAAAACACGTTTTAAAAAATACATGACTGGTGTTATATATCTATATATAGTTTGTTTTATTTTAATACATATTTAAAGTTTACATTTAAAATTGTTTTATTTTTTAAAAGACTGAATTCCTGGGGCAATAGTTTTAAATTAAAAATATAACCAACCAACCAACCAACCAGTATGTAATATGATATGCTACATCTTGGATTCGAACACACCACTCCTATTCCATTCTCTGTTTTAATATTCTCTATATCGTACCAACAGCATTATACATGTCTTCATTCAGCATCCGTTATCACTGACAGAATTCCTTGTGCATTTTTAAAAATCCAACCACCAGACCAATTAAAATCTAATCTAATATCATATGCCACATCTTGGAATCGAACACCCAACTCCGATTCTATTCAATGTTTTTTTTTTGAAATTCTATATATAATACCAACTACAATATACATGTCTTTATTCAGCATCCGTTATCGCTGACAAAATTCCGTGGGGGGCTGCACATAAATCATATCAACATTTACTGAAATAAAACGATAGCAGTGTGAAAAAATATGAATCGTAACAAAGTTAAAAGAAAGAAAGAAATATTAACAATGCACATCAATCTTATTTTACTTGTAGAAAAACTCTTGATTAAGCTTTTGTAAACATAATGTATGATATACGATCTTTTCTACAACTTGATTCTTTTTTTTTCATGCAGCTCGAGAGAAAATCACGCTAACATTTGGACTTAGCTAAAAAAAAAAAACAACAAAAAAGACCCCAAAAAAACGATTGAGTAAAGTTATAAAGTTTTGAAGGTGCTACAATATTTTTACTTGAAGAAACGTGTATTTTCTTTCGTTCTGCGAATCTAACTTCATGTTTTTAACCAGCAAGAAAAATGACAGTCGGAGAAATGCATGAACGCCTTCAGACGAATTCTTTACGGCAGATACAAAAACTATAGATACGTTAAGTAGACACATGAAAACGTGCAAGAAAAATAAAGAAAATAAAAACCGGAAAGAGGGCAAAATCGCATTATTTATGCATTCCATACAGCATCTTGTAAAAATTAGACTTCTAGATTCAACATGACTGAACGTAGGTATAGGTTTAAAAACAACACCATTTATGCATCATACAAAAAACACTCTTGTATAAATTATAGTTCTAGATTCAACATAAGGGAACGTGTATATATATAAATATAATTTGTGTAAGAATTTTTATACATCTGAAAAAGGAGAGAAAATCATATATATATATATATATATAATATATATATATATGTATATATATATATTATATATATATATATATATATATGTATATGTGTGTGTGTGTGTGTGTGTGTGTGTGTGACATTTTCTCCTCCTTTTGAGGTACGTTGTGTGATAATTACCGTCGTAGTAAATAGACTCGGTGAAACGAGTTCAAATGATGGTTGTTTGCATTTAACATAGCGTTAATACCCTTGGGAAAGGTATGAATCCAATAATTCACCTTCAGTCATGGGTAATTAGCTAGACTGACTCTGCTCTTTAGCCTTGTTTAGGTAACCATTCTAGAAGGAAAATTCTGGATTAAAGCCTGCTAAACTTCGCTCAAGAAATTGCCCCTGTGTCACATCTTACTCATGCAGAAAGAGTTAGCTATATATATATTATATATATATATATAATAATATATATATTTATATATATATATGTGTGTGTGGTGTGTGTGTTGTGTGTGTTGTGTGTGTGTGTGTGTGTGTGTGTTAGGATAGCGAAGTGCATAAAAACGTTTGTTTTACTTATCATCTATAAATGGGGCAAATTGTATTGATAAGTGTGGTAGCCGTCATTAATCAACTCTGATTATATGGAAATTTACGACATATACCCCTTTTATGGTAATTTAGCCTTAAAGAATGATGGTTAATGTAATAACAAGTTGATAAAATGGAAGCACATGAAAAAACTTGAACTTTCAAAAGATGAGATATTATAGTCTAAGTGTGTCTTTAATTTCAGTACCAAACAAATTGTTCTTTTTGCGGCTATATTATATTATATGAAATATATACAAAATATTAGTCCACTTTACTAAAGTCTTTTTATGTTAAAGAGTTCGTACTCATAAACGGCTCTCCTCGTTATCCCTGCTGATATTGTAGCGGCAACAATTTTACGTCCGCTGTCTTCGAGATGTTGGTTGGAAAGTGGGGTGTCCATCTTTTGATTTTTGGCGCCAAAAATAGCGGGTCAGTTATTGCTTTGTTTGAAAAGGGGCATATCAATCAAGGGAGATACCCCACCTACTTTTGACATTTTTTATTTTTGTATACAGGATAATTAGTTGAATGAGACTTTAATTTATCTCAAGTATTTCACTTTTACCTAATGACAGAGACGAGCTTTCATTCTTGAATGTTGCAGTCGTTATATTCAGTAAACTTAGAAACTATACACACAAAAATCATTTCATTTCAGCTATATAGAAAAAACAAGTGCCGCATCTAAGCTAATCTTAGTAAATAACTATACTAAAATGATCATATTTTAACAAATAACTGATATCAAATTCAGAATAATACTGAAGGAAAATTATTTTTTATGGTAATTATTTCCCTACTGTTTAATTTTTACCATATTTTATTTAAAAAATACATTTTACTTTCTTTTTCTTTGATGATTATAAGACTTTAAGGGGCCGGGTTAGCTCAGTCGGTAGAGCGTTCGGCTAGAAACCACAAGGTTCTTAATTCGATACCGGTCCTCGTCAACTCAGCGTATGAGTAGCACAGGGATCTGTGCAGTAAAGTAAGGAGCTGATGGTAGGTGTGGCGTTCCACCTCAGATGCCAAAAAGAATCTCCTTGGTCTAGCGCTATTGAAAAGGGGATATACTCCCTCGCTGACTGGTTGATACCGACTTTAGGCCGCCACGACGACTTTACTTTTTTTATTACATAGGCAAGTTTAAGAAAATATATTTTTGATGGCATATTGCACCTTGCTTTATTTTTCTACAATAATCTTGAGAAATCTGATTGACACTAATATTTACCAAGATACTAAAACTACCAGTAAGTATACTTCGCCTAACTATAATATACTAATACTCGTGTTCCTGAATAGTATGATTGTTATCATCTTTCAACACCCTCTGCAAAATATAAAACCTGATTATCTAGTGTTGCTTATCTGCATGATTCTTATTTCGTAAGAGTGTTTTCACCTAATCTAAATAATGGACCATTCCGTTTGAGGACGGTAGAAGTTATTAAAAGTAACATCGGAATACCTATGGGTGTAACATGAAATCAGGTTTGGATTTCTCCTGGCGGTAATATGAAATCAGGTTCCACCTACACCGCGATAATATGGAATCGTAGACAGATTCTCTGGAGGTCTCTTAAAAGCAACACACATAAAGACAGACTTTATGACAGACTTATTAACAAGCTACATATAGGGATCGCTTTTACATATTCAAATCACTCCAATAAAGGTAAAGTTGGCAGTGTTACCTATTGTCGGTATAAACCAGACTGTGAGGGAGTCTATCTCCTTTTCGCTAGTGCTTGACCACAGAGACCGTTATCGAACCAGGAACCTTGCGATTCCTAGGCGGGTGCTCTAACAACTGAGCTAAACACCTCAAATTAAGATGGAAGTGTTCAGGTAAAAAGAGGATTTAACCTACGCTTTGAACACGGTTTGTGATGACGAGGGTCCCTGATTAAAAAGTCTCATGTTCTACCTTAAACTTTTTAATTACCCTATGTATGATGTAAATAAAGTGTCCAGAAACACTTTCCACATGTTAAACTGTGTGGGACAAGTGAACTTAGGCAAGTGGTAATAGTAGCTCCATCTAGCAAATATCTTACCATTTAATTTCCAATATAATTGTGTTACAATTATCGTTTTCACCAGTGCACACCGTGCGTTTGGTTTATAATTTTTTTTAAGGGGGGTGAGTCTGTAATTGCTCCCAGAGAAATGAACGCAAGTACCCCATAGAAAAATCGATCTGCCATGGGTTTAAAATTCTATCCGAAACAGAATCATCCTAACGTAACATCCAAATAGGCACGCACAGTTCTGTGTGGAAAACTACTGTGTATATATTCAAATATATATTTTTACATTTATCTTTTTCAACACAAACACACACACACACACACACACACACACACACACAAAGACATATATATATATATATATAATATATAAATATTAATATACCAAGCGTGTTGGTAGATCTTTGCGGAGAGAGTTTGATTGTAAAATATACTACCAAACATCAACCAGGAAGAAAAAAAATTTTGAAAAAAAGAAAGACCAAGAATTCATACCAACAAAAAATAATCTATTGGTATAGTATTTGTCCAAAAGAAAAAAAACAATTTATATGTATATATATGTATATAAGAATATATATTCATATAACCGTAGGAGAAGCTAATTTGTAAAAAGTGCTCGGTACCTAAGTAGAGCCAAGTAATAAAGATAATCTACTGAGTCAGACGAACCTACTATTAGTTTCGCATAAAGCTCTTCAGGCTAAATCTGACTGAAAGAAGAAAAGGAGCAAGACCAATAAATACTACTAACCACATTAATCATTTAAATTATCAAATCATACTGACCAATAAAAACACAGAACGCATTAGTTTATTGTTTAATTAAAAAATTTTAATTTCTATATAACTGATTTTTTTTTTTGAATGAACGCAGTACCCATGGAAAATCGATCTGCCATGGTTTTAAATTCTATCCGAAACAGAATCATCCTAACGTAACATAAAATAGGCACGCACAGTTCTCTGTGGAAAACTACTGTGTATATATTCAAATATATATTTTTACATTTATCTTTAGTATGAAGCATTAGGTATGGTATGTAGGAAGATTGCGTCTCTTCATCTGAACATAGAGTCTATGTTCAGATGAAGAGACGCAAGCGGTCTCGAAAATTTAACGAAATAAAACGAAACTTAACATTAAAAAACTGAGTTTCCTATATTCCATACCCAATGCTTCAATACAAAATCGCAAACAATATATACTATTATAACAATACAATATATATATATATATATATATATATATTATATATATATAATATATATAAATACACATATATCAACTAGAGCATACGTGAATCCCTCAACAACATATATATATATATATATATATATATATATATATATATATATAGCATGAACAAAAAGTGATAAGACAAACAGGAATATGTCTTACATGTTATTTATTCTCAAGTAGTTTCGACCTTAGGTCATCGGCAGGAGAAGATTTCTTGTTTGAAGAATATATATATATATATATATATATATATATATATATATATATATATATATATATGTATGCATGTATAAAGTATATATAGACAGACACAGAGACAGAGACAGACACAGAGACAGAAAGAAAGAAAGAAAGAAAGAAAGAAAGAAAGGATATTATATCAAGAGAGAAAATGGAAATTGTGAAAGAAAGAGGGAAAGAAAGAAAGATAGAATCTTATAACAAGGGGAGGAAAAGAACATTGAGATAGAAAGAAAGATGGTAAAGCAAACATAATCTGTAAGTTGTGTGTCTCTTCACCTTTTCTATTCCAGTTCTCTGTGTGAAAACTACTGTCAAAAGAAACACCTAAACTCCAAATGCACCGTGTGCACCGCTCCAAGCCATGATCATAACCGGAGAAAACACGAGATAGGAAATTCAAAAGGACGCCGCGTGTTTTTTTTTTAAATCCTGGAAGCAGCACCCAACAAAACAGCAGTTGTACGACCAGTTGACTCTTATTTCTCAAAACATCCAAGTAAGACAAACAAGACATTCTGGGCACTGACGGGTAAGTAAAAACGATCTCATAAGCGATGTTCACCGACATATTGACATATCAACGTTGACCGACAGGGTAAAAGACAGTAGCACAGCTTTGATCAGTGCAGTAAATTGGGATGCTTATGATAGGTGTGGGGCTCAACCTCAGATGCTGAAAACAATCTGCCTCGTCTGGTTCTATTGAAAAAGAGATAGACCCCCTTGTTGTCTGGCTGACACCGACTATATGATACTCTGTCTACTTGAACATTTTCAAATTCATCAGCTCTGTGCTCTCTAGAGGAATTGTCAAGTGCGATGACTATTAAGACAAAGGAATCCGTGTTCTCATCAAAAAATTAAATCTAAAAGAAGTGACACTAGCTAAATTGGACTTCCAATATTTTTTCGCTAAGCGCATTGCATTACGCAGGTGACAGTTTAATATGTTCTACAGTGGAGTGGACAGCTCAACCACTAGGATTGCGTCCTTAAGCATCATGGTTCGGCCCATACGGCAAATAGGTAGCCATATTGAGTTTATTTCCCCCTCTGCAGAGGTGCAGTCGAGTATTCTATTGCTACTCAGAGAATGAATGGTGTTCTGCATTAAGATCGATAGTGCTATGGATTAAAAATTCTATCCAAAACAGCATCATTCCGAGGTAAAATCAAATGCGCACGCACAACTCTGTGTACCAATTACTGTATGAAGAAACAACATCTAAACACCTAATGCACCGCGTGCCCCGCATGCCCCGCTCCGAGTCAGGGTCATTACTGATCATATCTACGAGAAATGATAAGGCGTTAACTAAATTAAACTTCCAATATCTTTTTCCCTAAGTTCACTTACTCTCCACAGGTGACAGTTTAACGTGTTAGTGATAATGTTGCCGCACCCAGTATAATGAAATTATCACCAATTCATTTCAAAAACATAGTCGGCATTAAATGACCCATTGAGGTTGATATGCCGTAAAACAAGAACAAATCAAATCAAATCAAGTATAATGAAACACAAATGATAGTAAATATGCATTGATTTCTTTATACACAAAGAAATTACTTTTTTTTCCGAAATAAATATGTACATTTACTTGATCGTATATTTTTATGAATCTATAACTTAATAAAGAATTCCAATTTTTATGAGAACGCCACAACAAAAGAAATGTAGGCTCCTTTGAAAGAGAGAAGAAAAAGAAAGATTGGATTTAGACTTCATTTTGTGACATGTTCAAATCGTTTTATCAGTCGAACTCATTTTTTTTAGAATAATTACAAAGTTTATAAACGGATTAAAATCTCCATACCTACTTTGGCAGTTGAGTTTAATTTGATTCGTTAAGCACGATCAAAAGAGATAGAGTAAAAATAAAATGAAATTAATGTCTTTGATATTTAAAGTGTCATGTGAACGAACAAGTAAAGTTGACAGGGTGGCCTATTGTCGGTATCAGCCGAATTTCGAGTGAGTCTATCCACTTATAGCTAGTGTTCGACCAGAAGTTTTTTTTTGCTATAATATCTGTGAGTATTTGGATATAACTAACTCTATAACCTCTAAGGCATTAGTACATCCATTGATACACTAGGGAGTCTCCTTGGTGTAGCTGTTAACTCCGAATTCGTAGTAAGTGAGACATTTTCCTAAAGCAGAGCACCATACCTACCGTCAACTACCCTCTTTACCACACAGCTCATATTACCCAGCTGTGCTACACATCCGCTGAGTTGACCATGGCCGGTATTGAACACGAAACACTGAGATTTCTAGGTAGATGCTCAAGTGACTTAGCTAATTTAAATAAAAGTTTGAAGCCGAATTAAATTCTGCATACCTACATTCGAAGTTGTTTTTGTTGGAATTTTTGGTATATAAGGTGTGCTCCAATTCCCACCCTGAATTTATAGACTAGCCATGGTCACGTGGTTTACTCCTCCGGCCAATCAGCAACCATAATGCGTGGCTGATTCACTACTTAAACACTGATACTTGCCACAGTTCACTTGCAATCATTGAGGAGGAACTTACGACCATTGACGAAGGAGCTAAGGACTCTTTACCAGAAGAACCAAAAAATTCATTATCAGAGGATTACCAAGGATCCAATTCCACTGGACAATCGCTCTTGCTTAGAGCCAACAGGATGACTCAAAAGATTTGATTTATTAATCAAAGTACACAAAGTAAAATCAAAATTAAATTAATGTTTTGATATTTAAAGTGCTATGCGAACGACAAAGCAGGGGTGATGTTTGAGTGCTAAATAGAAGAGTATTTCGTTATATTATTATCGAACAAATAAAGTGTTTGTTTTTAAACATTCTTCTACTAGAAAGGGCCGTCCCATGATAATGATTAGCAAGCTAGTCTCGTAGATCCATTACTACTGAATAACGATTTCGATACACGTTGCATCCTACTTGTGACTTTGTGTTGTATCCTACCTGTTGATTATATTTGGTGTAAATTGCTACTTCTATCGGAAGAGAGGGTGTCCCTTCTTGTAATGGTTAGCAAGCTAGTCTCTCAGAATCTTTACTACTTAATAGCGAGTTCGATTCTCATTAGATTATCCATATTTGCAAACGTGTGTCACATCCTCCCGTGGCAAACGGGTTAGGTAAATCCCTACTGCTACTAGCACTAGATAAGGAGATCACATCGTGGTTTAATGGCTAGCAAGCTAGTCCCGCAGATCTATTACTACTGAATAACGAACTCGATAGTCACTGGTGGCCTCATACTTGTGACTTTCTATCACATCCTAAACGAGACGTACGTTTTGGGTAAATAGCTATTTCTATCGGAAGAGAGGACGTCCCGTCTTTTTGTAATGGCTAGCAAGCTGGTCTCTCAGAGGCTTTATTATTTCACAGTGAGTTCGGTTTTCATTAGATTATCCATACTTGTAACCTTGTGGCACATCCTATATGAAATATAGTGGAAGCGCGTGGTCTAATGGTTAGGGTCTTAGGAAATGGACTCGTCGACCTGAGTTCAATTACTTGACGAAGCTGTTTGGATTTCACATGGCGCTAATACCATTGGGAAAGGTATAGATCCAATTCTCCCTCCAGCTATGGGTAAATAGCAGGGCAGACTGGCTTCTTTAACTATGGCTGGGTAACCAGTCTAGGAGAAGGAAAACTCTGAATTAAAACCTGTTAAAACTCCGCTTAAGAAATTGACCTTGTGTCACATCCTGCTCGTATGGAGGGATTGGTAAATATATATATAGTGGAAACGCGTGGTGTAATGGTTAAAGTCATTGGAAATGGACTCGTCGCCCCGAGTTCAAATCCTGGATGTGATAATTGCATTTCACTTAGCGCTAATACCCTTGGGAAGGTATGAATTCTACTCTCCCTCCAGCTATGGATAAATAGTAGAGCATACTGGTCTCTTTAACCTTGATTAGGCAACTCGTCTAGGAGAAGGAAAACTCTGAATTCAACCTGTTGAACTCCGCTTAAGAAATTGACCATGTGTCATATCCTGCTCGTGCCCAGGGTTGGTAAATATTATATATATATATATATATATATATATATATATATATATGAAGTATAGTGGTGGAAATATAACAAGGAGTTATTTTATCATGGTTTAGAGGTGTGTATCTTTTTTATTCCTTGAGACATCGCTTCTCTTTTATTATTCCCGTCATCTTTTGTTGTTGACTTTGTGGAATGAACGCCTATTTTCATCTTTCTCCACAAAGATAAATCCTATTGTTTCATATTGGCGATAAGTAGGATAAAACTTTCCAATACTCTTTGCATTACCATACATTGGTTTCTCTTTAGAGCATTGTTCACAGCTTAACTTTTTGAGACTACACTTGTATACATAGTGTACATATTCAAATTCATACGTGCATTGTTCATGCGTGTTAGTGGTTTGTCTTTCCTTGCCGTATATTTAATGTTAGTGTATCCATGATTGGTTTGCCTTGGTTTCTTTGTTTCGTTGGTTGGTTGGTTGGTTGGATTTTACGGCATATTAACCCTTGTATTATTTTATGGCGAAGACATTTTGTTTTATTCATTTTTGTTGGGTATTCAATATTTTAGTTCATTTAAAAAAATTGTAAACTTATTATTTGATCTATTTCATGAGATGAGAGCCTAACAGGTAGTGCCACTCCGGGTCAGGGTGGACCAAGGAGTTATGGCAATGAAGGGGTAGTCGACACCATTATATACAGTTTAATGTCATACCCAGGACACCGTTTCTTTTTAAATTGCATACCATCTTCGGTGGGTTATTTAATCCCAAAGCTATCCTTGTAGAAAAATAGTAGCGGTACTATTTAACATATGACTGAGGAATGAGAGGATTCATACCTTTCCCAATAGTATTAGTCCAAAAGTGAACATTAATAGCGAACCTAACTGGAGTTCACACTCGCTTATTACAAATTCTTGGTTAAGCACGTTAACAACTACGCCACGGCGACTCCCTAGAGTATCCATGGATGCACTGATGCCTTATAAGGTCATAGTTCCGGTTATATATCAATACGCAGAGTTATTATAGTGATATAACCTGCAACAGTTTATCGTTTTCCTCTAATACATATAGTCATCTAATTATTCATATAGCCCATTGAATCTGTAACTACGTCAATTTATATATCAAAATGAACTCATGCAATATTGGCTAATTTTTGTGAGAATGAATAGCTGCTCTTCTGCCGATTTGAGACGATACCTCGGGTGATAATCGTCTAGTGGAAATGTAAGTTAATTATTCTGAGTTGAATAAGATCAAGAGGAAATTGAAAACCAGAATCTCCGCCTGAATGTATTTAATCGAATAACTCTACGGTCAATAGCAAACCTTTTTAATACTCGACCTCAGAATTCACAGTAAGCAGCGATCTTAATATCGAATTACTTTTACTAGAGGTTTCCATAAGCGAAATTGTCAATCCGTAATATAAAGTAGCCAAGGAATAGCAAATATCAATCTCTCGGCAATGGAACTTGAAGTCATCTCAAAGCAAAGGTCAGTAATAATATATATATATATATATATATATATATATATATATATATATATATAATTTAATTGGAAGTGTTCGACAAACGGTTGTTTGTAGAGTTACAAAATATAATATGCATACACGATCGGACAAGGAAAGTTTACAACATAAAGTGATGTTTCTCATGTGCAAAGAGATTTATTGGGTGGTTACCTCAAACATAAGTGGGAAAGGATATTGCTTTAATTATTAACTAGCAGGACCAGTGGACATATTAGGGTATAAGGATTTAAGTATTACAAAGTTTGTTTTGTACCAAAAGTTTAATCCTTCTCACTATATATATTCAGGTTGTCAAAAAAAATCAATATTTTTTTAACTTTTTGACACACCTTTTATTCTGAAAACATTTTTTTAAATTCATTCTTCATTTCTGTCTTGGTAAATACGTCTTTAAACTTGGGCTTTTTTGACACACCATGTATTCTGAAACAAGTTAATTCCATTCATATTTTTTCAGAACACAAGGGGTTTCAAAAAGTACAAAAAATCACACCTTGTATATATATATATATAGAGAGAGAGAGAGAAAGAAATGAAATACAAATGTGGTTAGATACAAAATCATATTAATAAATGAATTGCACAAAAGTGAAAATTATATATATATATATATATATACATATATATATATATATATATATGTGTGTGTGTGTGTGTGTGTGTGTGTGTATGTGTGTATGTATAATTTTCACTTTAGTTCTATTAATCAATTAATCTAATTGTGTATTTCATTCATTTTTCTCTTCAACTTTCTTTCGTTTGTCCTTCTTTCAATTCCAATGATGATGATGATAGACACACATACACACACACACACACACACACACACACACACAAATTAAGAGAAAGGAAATGAATCCGACGGTATGAGTATTGATAAAAGGATATGAAAACACACAATATGCTGTTAAACTGAAAACATTTTATATAACATTCATAGCTAATATTGAACAATATTTCGATTTATAAAAATCATCTTCAGAGCTTGTTTTTTACTCCGGGCTTGGAGTAAAAAACAAACTCTGAAGATGATTTTTATAAATCGAAATATTGTTCAATATTAGCTATGAATGTTATATAAAATGTTTTCAGTTTAACAGCATATTGTGTTCTTTTCATATCCTTTTATCTATACTCATATATATATATATATATATATATATATATATATATATATATATATATGCATTTCATAGAGTCCTAAATAAAAGCACCAATAACTGGAACCCAATGGTTACAAGTATCGTCTAGCATTTTAGTAAAACTTGCCGAGTTAAACGTTCATTGTGACGCCAGAAAACCTGAAAATATCTTACCAAAACATATCAATAACAAAAGAATTATTTAAAATAACTTATATGCTTCTTCTAATTTCTGAGAATTTTTTTTTCTTTGGGATGAACGATTCTGCTTTCAAAAATTCTCCTAGACTGGCTCGAAAATAATACAATTTCTCTCACTTTACAATATAACATACTGGCTACGACTAAAATAGGATTATTTCTTTGTGATATAATCAAATTTAAGGGTACCTTTGTTCACATCCGATCTTTAGTGACATCACGTAGAGTTACCTCCCCTGTGTATATATGCATAAGTAATTTCTATTAAAAAGACTGACATTTCTTTGTTCCTGAAAATAGACAAATTTAAAGATGTTAAAAATGTATTTTTAAAAAATGATAATTTAATGCCATCCGCCATGGTCACGCCAAGAACCACAAGAATAAAAACGAAAACTTTGCTTAAATAATGATAATAATGGTATCTATTCATTCAATGATTCACAGTTGGATACCGAAAGAAACTTTAAAATCCTCTGCATTGTATTAAAACGAAATGTTATGTAAAATAAGCGATGTAAATGAAATATATTCTAAATCTTTATTTCCATTATCGTTTATGTTATTTTGGTGTTGATTGCATGTGTAGTTTCCAAAATGTCAAAAGAATTCTCTTACATAAGCAAAGAACAGGGAAGTAATGAAATCTATTAGAAAAGAATACATTATAATTGTAAAACGTTCTAAGAACCCTAACTCACACGAATGGTCCCAATGATAGCAATCGTTTGATTATTAATAATAATATGAAAGACTTGGACATGGTTAAAAAAGGAAACCTCAAAAGAGAAACGGAATCACTTATAATTGCTACACAAAATCATGCCATAAGGACAAACTACATCAAAGCGAAAATTGATAGGACCCAACAAAATAGTAAATGTAGACTTTGCGGGATAGAGATGAGACTGTAAACCATATACTCTGCGAATGTAGTAAACTAGCACAACGAGAATACAAAACTAGACACGACTGGGTTGGGAAGGTGATCCACTGGGAATTATGCAAAAAAATTAATTTTGACCATGCAAAAAATGGTATATGCATAAATCAGAATCTGTTCTTGAGAACGAAACGCACAAAATTCTCTGGGACTTTGAAATAAAAACGGATCACCTTAACAGACCTAGTGTTGATAAACAAAAAAGAAAGAACTTATCAATTGGTGGATTTTGCAGTGCCAGCAGATCACAGGGTGAAGCTAAAGGAAAATGAAAAAAAATAGACAAATATCTGGACCTTGCAAGAGAACTAAAAAAGTTATATAATATGAAAGTGAAGGTGATACCAATTGTTGTTGGTGCACTTGGAACAGTCCCAAAAGGATTGGAAAAGGGTCTGGAATGTTTGGAAATCAGAGGAAGGGTTGAAACCATTCAGAACGCTGCACTGCTGCAATCTGCCAGAATACTCAGAAGAGTCCTGGAAACTTGCTGTCACTCAGACTCCAGTGAAAGCCCATCAGCTAATGCTGATGTGAAAACTCAAAAGGAGAAAATAACGACAACAATAAAATGAAACACATAAAATTATCTAGGACATTGAGATAAAAACGAAGCACCTCATCCCAATCAAATGACCAGGTCGAGTATTGATTAAACAAACAACAGATAATTTGTTAGCTGGTAGATTTTACAGTTCCAGCAGATCACAAGGTGAAGATGAAAGACAACAAAAACGGGGAGAAGATGATACCAATTGTAGTTCGTGCACTTTGGTCTCCAAAATGTTAGAAAACAGACAAGAGGAACTGGAAATCAGAGGATGAATTGAAACCATTCATAAAACAGTACTGTTGGGATCGGCTAGAATATTAAGAAAAGCCTGGAGACATGATGAGACTCGTTTTCACTAAGATTCCAGTGAAAGACCATCAGCTAATATTGGTGTGAGAGCTGGAAAAAAACTGTAGAATATGAATACGAATTGTTGTTGGTGTTACAGATACGATCACCAAGGGTTTGGAATAACGACCGAAGTAAGTGGAAATTGGCAGAAGAATCGTGATCATCTAGATAACGCCATTGTTAAGATCGGCTAGAATACCCAGAAGAATCCTAGTCACCTGAGAATACTTCCTATCTCTCAGATTCCAATGAAATACTACCTGCCAACGAAAAAACTCGCAAGGGGTGAAATAATATTTTGGGGGGATATTTTTAACAACAACTAAGTAAATTGCACATCTGAGGGGGAAACCTGAAAAGAAAAACATACTCTCTGTCAATAGCAAAATAAGAATCTATTATATCTAAACAAAAGTTTGATAATGTGCAAGAAAATTCCAAGAGTAGGTCATATGTTAAGAGAGATGACGTAGTTAACAGCATAAGCAAATGAAGCAAACTGGCACAAAAGAAATGCAACATTTGATAAATTGAAATGAGATTTAGGAAACAAGCTATACAGAAAAATATAACATGAAAGAAAGAGTTTAGGAGAAAGGTAGAGGGAGGGCACAGTGCCAATCTGTTTCTATCGAACATAATGCAAAGATGTAAAACAAGGTTATAGATACCAAACTTGTAACACCGTTTAGGATTTGATTCAAAATATGAGACCAAATCGTATGCTCATCTCCTCTAATATAAGCCTAGGGGCATACACATGACTGCAAAAACCTTAAGTGATAATCAAAGAAGAAAGTTTTGGAGCATATGGAGGATGAAGCACTTTTTTCGAACCAATTTCATCTAAAAGATGTATAGTTAATTGATCAGTATATGACGGGTTATATATATATATATATATATATATATATATATATATATATATATATATGTGTCCCTTTTTCGTTCTTTTTTTTTTTTTTGAAATCGAGAAGTAAATTATTTCTAATGTGTTGGAACGAACATGGAGTCAGCGTTTTGATTCGTGAAAACACGATCTTTTATTTTAAATACCAATGGTATATTACTTATAACGATGATAAGAAGCACTACATTGATAGATAGTATTATTTGTATTATTCGGACAATTGTCCTCATATTCATTGTTATCTGTACATCGTATTGGCCGATATGCCATCCGGCCTTCTTCAGGTATTTCTTGTCGGACTCGGGACCTTTCTCGGACTCTGGAACCTTCTTTTTGAACTCGGGAACCTTCTTGTCGCAATCGGAAACCTTCTTGTCGTAATCGGGAGCCATCACGAAAGTTTGAACCTAACCCTTTATTCAGTCCGCGGTGTATCATGTTCTCATTCAGCTAACCATAGCTGGGGTACAGGTGTTAAGCTATGTTAATTATTATTCTATGATACAGGTGCCCCTGATCAGGATTTAACCTACAACCGAGAGATAACTGTCTCTTAGAACTCTCTTAACCTAACTCCTTTATCCACTAGGCCATGTGTCCAATTGTACATTGATAAATATTGACAAGAAACAGTAATCTAGAAAATTGGACATTAAATTTGTTCCAACCTGATATATTCATTGGTTTGATTTATTTTGTTTAATGGCATATCAACCTTTGTGGGTTATTTAATGTCAAAACCATTTTTGTAGAAGAACATTAGTGGTACTATCTAACCCATAGCTGAGCCAGATATATTTAATTCTATCTATTTATGTCTTTCTCAGTTGTAATTTTTATAATTACATGAATAATATAAATAGAACATTTCACCTTTGAACAATTCTATCAAATTATTTGTCTAGTAAATATAATTGTTTGTTATTTCTGTACTGACAGTTTTATCATCCATATTGGTATATCTATATTTCTGGTTTAATTTGTTCTGTAAACATTGTAACTTTAGCATTTATATTGAAATGCAACTCAAACAGATATAACGGGTAGTTTCTAGCAATGTCTGAGAGACAATAAGTCTCCTCAGATATCCAGGACTATTCTCAGGTTATTTGCCCCTTATCCCACATGTGAGGGCATGACACCAGGACATTTTCATGTGGGCCCAACCACAAGCAGAAGGTCATGGGTGGTAGGCACAAAAATGCGTTTATCCCGTCGGAATTCCTCCTCAAGGAGGACGCTTCAGGCACTGGGCAATAAACCCAGTCAAAGGGACAGGTATTGCCTGGGGGGATAGCCACCTGGGATCAACGTTGTTAATTTTATTTAGCCGCTGCAGAGTCCGAAGCGCTCTGAAGCAAACTAAGCAATCACTCCCGAACTATTCTCAGTATTCTATTCTATTTTAGCAGTTCTGGATAGTCTAAATTATTTATTTGGTTTCCAACTCTTCCAGGATTTTTTCCAGGTACTTAGAGATTGTTCAAGGGCTGCAATTGTGATTTAGATCGCTGTCATGTTTATTATTTTCTTAATCATTGGCAACGTCCTTCTATTGATCTACTATTCACCTTTTCTTTTTTCTTTTTGAATTCGACGTCTTCTAATTGACCAGCGGTTTTCTTATTAAATAAAACTAAATCTGTTCTTCTGGTCTGGCTTGGTTGATGTGTTTATCTCAAAGACCCAGAGAATGTAATGCAACTCGTTTTCTTGGATGGTTTCGTTTTTATACATTCATTTTTATGTATAGTCAAAACCTTAGAGGGCTGCACAATTCCTACGCTAATTGTATTGCCTGAAACGAGGAAAGACTCGCCCCCCCACCCCGCATGAAAAAAAGGAATTCCTGGTTATGACACTAAATGTCATATCAGATCACTTATTTTTGACCCCCCCCCCAGCTTATGTTGGGGGCGTAACATTTTTTCGAGTTGGTCTTTCCGTTTTCTAATTACAGTAAATAAAGAGATAAAAGACCGAAGTTATGAATAGAAACAAAAAGAATTCACGGTGACTTTTCTATGAGAAAATAAGTACCGAAAATCGAAAAATAAAATGTAAAAAAATAATAAATAATAAATTTTTTGAAGATTTCTTTTTCACTCATTTCGATAATTATTTAATTGGCCATTATTTTATAAAAGAAAAAATTATACATCGATGTTTTTTCTGCTTAAAAGGGGGGGGGGTACATTTTCAATAGATTTTTTCTTCAAAATGTATACTTTTTCGAAAAAAAGGTTTGCATTGAGTAGATATTTATTTCTAGAATCTAAAAATATAACATTTTAAACTGAACATCAGGCTTTTCACATTTTAAATGGGTATATGGGGAATACGGTGAGTCCCTTCATCTATATTACTCCTATATCCACACTTAAACTGAGTGTTAGTAGATATGAGTTTTCCAAATATGTATCTAATAGATCTGTGTCAAAAGTATTCGTATTCAAGAGGACCGTGTAAAAAGAAATCAATCAATATGTGCCTATAGCCATTCGTTCACATACTGGAAAAAGATCTTGTAGCACGATTCAAAACGCTTCCTCTGACATTGGCCAACATCTATAGCGTAATGTTGATTATACATTGTCATTTAAAAAACTTCCAGATCCTAGCTCGTGTGTGCTGTGAATTTCAGCTCTGCGTCCTGGAGGCAATATATATAACATTGCACAAAAAGAATTAATTCGTTTACTATCAACAACCCCAACATGATCCTGGGTAATCGCAATAATTCCCACCCCTCATTATGACTTTCTTGTGTTCTCTATCGTATTTCTTCTTCCTGTGGTAATCATTTGATGAGACTCAGGTTAAAACAAAGAATTCTTATTAATGCTGAATCCACTTATGTTTGCTATTCTCAAAAAGAAATCCTCACAGAATACATAAAAAATGTAAATATGAACGCGCAATGAATGCGATACTCTAGACATTTGGTTGAGATTCCATTAAAATCAATCAATCAATGTCATGTGACTGAAAAATAAATAATTCATTTCAGATTCAAAGTCTGCGAAAATGATGTAAATGTGAACATAATTATGATTATCATTGAATTATTTAAAACATCAGGAAGGATTATTGAGTATTGAGTCGAAATATCAATGTTAAAATCAGATCGTGAATCAGATGTGGTCATTGAAAGGAAATGATATTGAAAATTTAATGAATTCTCTTGTCACTTCTGCCCCAGTGATTCCTTCGGGATAAATGTTATGGCAAAATACAAACAGAAATATTATGAAATATTATTTATTTATCATATTATCGATCCTACAATTTCTAATAAAACTATGCAGTTTGATAATGGCCGTTAGTTTGCTTCTAAATGCAACATTTTTTTTGTGGTTCCGGTCTGAATCACTGGACTATATTACATTTAAGGAACCCTTTTTGATCTCGATTAAGAAAGGACATGTTTTTCATTTACATTGTCAATATCTGGTTGTTTGTTAAGGTTTAGGGTTAAAGGTTAGGGTTAGGGTTAGGGGTTAGGGGTTAGTTTATAATTTTTAAAAATCTAAAAATCGTCTGTTAAAACAACCGGATATTGACGGTGTAAATGAAAAACATGTTCAAATGTTTTAAAAGATTGATATTAGAATCAAATACATACTTACTGATATAGCTTGGAATAGTGGAAGACTTTTGACTTATAGAAAACCCAGTAAGTGGGTTTGGTTTGGTTCGTTGAACTATACGGCATGTCAACCCTTGTTGGGATATTTTATGCCAAAGATGGTTAGTTCTATTCATGCTTGATGTCTATCTCAATTATTCTAAGACATTTTTTAAAAATTCATTTTTCTATTTAATCCATAGATGGGACACTAACAGGTACAAATGCACTGGATTACAACGGACCTGGAAGTTATGGCGATGAAGAGGCATTCAACAATCCACCGAGCTTCAAACCTCACCATTAGATGCAGTTTACAACAGTAGTGTCCTACTTCCCCCTAAGTCTTATGGTTATTAAATGACTAAGTAAAAATGCAGATAGTAGTCGCTGGCAAAATTCCAGAGTATCTGGCTGGCGTTCGATCCCCTGTCTTTTCATAAATTCAGTATATGCTATTATATTCACTATTGGCTGGAAGAAATCTCAAGAGTTGTCATGCTGTAAAATCCAACCAATAAACCAACACTTCTTCCATCTGTCTTGTAGTGCTTGGAGCCTACTGGTAAAAAAATCATCATGTGAAGATTTCGCCCCCCCCCCTTGTGTAGACATATCTCCCAAGAAGGAGGAACAGGTAATACACTTTTATCTTAGCCCTAATATCAAAGTGCAGATTTCTGATCCTTGGAAGAAGTTCAATGCAATACTAAACTCAAATTCCATAGGGAAGTGATGAACATGAATCTTTTCTTTCTTTTTTTTTTTTTTTTTTTTTTTTTTAGGATCTGAAATTTTTTTCTCTTCTTTATCCTTTTTTTTTCTTTTTTCCTCTCCCCTCCACTTCCCCATTCTCTAAATTTAAAAATTCATTGAAGTCCCTGTGAAGAAAGACCTGTTGGCTCTTTGTCCTTATAGCAAGACCCAATCCTTTTTTATCACATATGTGCTAGAAGGCAGTGGCTTACGGTCTTAGTGTACTGGGTATGACGTTAAACTATCTGATGGTGAGAATGCACCAGATTATGCAATGTAGCTTGGTTTCGTTTCGTTGTTTAATGATCATATTGATAACTAAATGCCAACCCCATATTTGAAGAACAGCAGTGATATTATTTAACTTATAGCTGGGAGATGAGTCGGGGTCATAACTTTCCAAATAGTATTAGTCATAAATTAAACGTAATAGTGCGACTGGAGTTCGAACCCGTTAACTACGATCAGGTAGTCCATCATGTTACAATTACATCATGATGACCCCTCTTTATGTGTATAAAGTAAGTCGTCGGGGTGAACTGTAGTCGGTATCAGCCAGACAGCGAGGGAGTCTATCCCCTTTTCCCTAGCGCTAGACCAAGGAGATTTTTAGCGTCTGAGGTGGGGCGCTACAGCTACCATCAACTCCACACTTTACCATTACATCTCTGTGCTACTCATACGCTGAATTGGCGAGGGCCCGTATGGAACCAGGAACCTTGAGTTTCCCAGCCAAACACTCTACCGACTTAGCTAAACCATCACTTATGTGTATAGAAATAAGCAAAATTTTAATGTCTATTTAGGGAGTAGTCGTAAAGTCAGTGGTCAGCAATAAATGACAAAATCTTGCCACCATTGCCACCCTACCATATTCTGCTTGCAGTGACTCTCACATGTGTCACTTGTTTACACTTAAAATAACTACTGATAGGACTTTATTGAATGGAACTAATTCTGAGGTGAATAGATACAGAACTTTGAAATATCCCATCATGCAAGTAAAAAATACCAATAAAATTTGATACGGCCCGAGGGGGAAATTTGGTTGGCAAGGAGTTCACCGGGTTGATGTGCAGCTTGTTCTACAATATTAACAGAGATTATTTTATTATTTTTTATAGGGCCTTTTATTCATTATTTTTATTCATTAGGGTGAATTGAAATGCTTATGTATTTCTATAGTAAGATTTACACTACATATAATTGCTTTCATGAAGATATAGTTTTATAGACATTACAGAGTGATGAGATAGGTAAACGCGTAATTATAGATACACAATGATAATGGCTGATTTACCAACCTTGTTAAATATATAAGAAACACGCTTGACATCTCTTCAAACAGTTTTGATTGTTGCTGTGTTCTGAGAGAATTTACCCCTGTTGCTTAAGTGCAGCTGATACTAAGCGGTGCAAATGACTGGCCCCAAGCCAGTTTGGCCGAGACACAGATTTACACTCCGCACCAATACAAGTGTGGGTCAGCAGAGAGGTAATCAGTTCCGTACACATTTCTCTCGTTTGTAAGCACATATCGATTGATTGTGGGGTGTTCTCACGTAACCCGACAGCACCAATATTTGCATAATACAAAGAAGAATATGAATAGTGTTATATGTCTTGTCAAATAAGATGTCTGAAAAGGGTGAATAATGAACCATTTCCTGAGATTTCAAGACAGACTTTTGTGATACGCTCATTGTGCCGACCTTGTAGAACATATGGGTCATTCGCCCTGCGACATTCTCAGTTTGTCTTAAACATTTCAAGTAGAAATATGCAAAGAATAGGTGCATTTAAATACATGTGACATAAAGTCAATTTTCAAGTTGAGTACAAATGGTTTGAATTATGCCAAGTTTATATATATAATGTGTAGAATTAAACAAAAGACACATCTCCTGTTTAACAATTTTATTTTTGATCTTTTCGAGTTTTCTGGCCAACTTTTAAATATTTGGGTGGAATTCGTGGATAAGTCCACCAAAGTTCAGGTCCCGAGTACTTTCGGCAATTCGAAGTGCCATAATCAGGGGTGATGTGTTCCAGTTTTTTTTTTAATTATATCAATGTGGAGGCTGGAAGGAGAGGAATTGATGAGAAAGGTGTTATAGGCATTTTAAAATGTGTTCAAATATTAAATATTGAATATCGACCAGAAAACACGAAAAGATCAAAAATAAAATCGTTAAACAGGAGATATGTCTTTTGTTTAATTCTACATGTATAAATGAAAGAATGCTGCCCAAATACACACACACACACACAAACACAAACACACACACACACACACACACACACACACACACACACACACATATATATATATATTATATATATATATATATATATATATATATATATAAAATAAATAAATAAAATAAATAAATAAATAATTATTTGTTCATTATATATATATATATATATATATATATATAAATGAACAAATAATTATTTATTTTCATCGGAACAAACTTCACAACCGAACGGTTTCTTGCTATGGCATTCGTCAGGAAAAACGAAATAGTTATTGAAAATGATAGAAACCGTACAAATGGTTAAATGTGGGCGTTTTTTAATTGTATTCTGGTGTTTCGCCTTTTTGTTTGTACGCGTGCGTATGTTGTCAGGCGCATGCGCATAAAAATGCGTGAAGACTGTCATGTTATGATCGTATCCACGTGTGTGTGTGTGTATGAATATGCGTATTTGTGTTTGGTATCCTTGGTTACATATGTTTTGTGCGATTAATAGAGTGTATTATCCACAAACTATATATATATATATATATATATATATATATATATATATATATATATATATATATATATATATATATATGCTAACAACCTAAGTTTTCTTTGAGGTTTTTTCCAGATATAATTTTGCTTTATGATTCTGACAATTAGAGCACACATTAAGCTTTGCAAATTACAGCAATTGAAATACTACTACGTCGTAAGGAAGATTTATTCACTTGATATTTGGATTATATATATATGATTAAATTAATTGCTTAATAATAATTATATTACTTGCATAAAAAGATAATACACAAAATAGCAATATATAATCATACGTAAATGAATTACACAAAAGCCACTGTGTATTCCTGAGAATGAAACGCGTAAAATTCTCTAAGACTTTGAGATAATGACATATTACCGAATTAAAAGCAGAACTTGTCAACTGGAAGTTTTTTGCAGTTCCATTAGATCACAGGATGAGGATGAAAGAAAACGAAAATATAGAAAAATCCCTAGACCCCGCTAGAGAATTGAAAAAAAACCAAAAAAAACAAAAACAAACAAACTGTGGAGTATGAAGGTGACAGTAATACCAATAGTATTTGGGGCACTTCCCAAAAGCTTAGAAAAAAGACTAAAGGAACTTAAAATCCGAGTAATAATTGAGATCATCCAAACAATACCATTGTTAAAATCAGCTGGAATACCCAGAAGAGTCCTTGAGACCGGAGGAGACTTGTTATCACTCAAACTCTTGTGAAAGACCAGCAGCTAACACTGATGTGAAAAACTACTACTAATACAGCTACAACTAATACTACTACTACTGCAGATGCTGCTCCTCTTCCTACTACAACAACAACTCCTCCTCCTCCTCCTACTACTACTACTACTACTACTACTACTAATAATAATAATAATGTAAAATAGTAAATGCATAAACAAAAATATATTCTTGAGAATAAAACTCATGAAATTCTCAATTGTCAAGTGGTAGATCTTGCAAGGTAAATATGAGAGAAAACAAAAACATTGACAAATGCCTGGACTCTGATAGAAAAATTAAAAACTGTGGCATATGAGGGTGAAAGTGGTACCAATTCTCGATGGTGAACTTGGCACGTTTCCCAAAAGTTTAGGAAACAGACTACAGGAATTGGAAATCAGAAGATGTTTTCAGACCATCCAGACAGTAGCATTGTTAAGATCGGGTAGAATACTCAGAAGAAACCTTGAGACCAGGGAAATACCAAAAGCTTACGCTGATGTAAAATAAATAAAAAAAACTCAGAAGTAGGGAAATAATAATAATAATAATAATAATAATAATAATAATAATAATAATAATAATAATAATAATAATTATAAGAGAAGTATACTTTTAATAATAATAATAATAATAATAATAATAAGAGAGTATACTTTTCACTCAATTGGCGGAAACTTCTCCCAGAAGAACAGAAAGGATATCGCAAGGGAAAAAGAGGAACCCACGACTTACTCTATATAGACCAATACATTCTTAAAGAAGTAAAAAATAAACGGAAAAATATTGCAATGGCCTGGATCGATTACAGAAAAGCGTATGACATGGTTCCACATACCTGGATTTTAGAATGCCTACAAATGTACAAAATTTCCGACAACATTATAAACTTCATTAAAAAAAAACATGGAAAACTGGCGAGTTCAATTAAAAGCTGGAAAACAATCCCTGGCAGAAGTAAAAATCCAAAGAGGTATCTTCCAAGGAGACTCATTATCACCACTACTCTTTATTATTGCAACGATGCCGCCAAACCATATACTGAAAAAATGTACCGGGGGATACAAATTTAGTAATTCACAAGAAAAGATAAACCACCTTATGTACATGGATGACATTAAAATTTTTGCAAAAAATGAAAAAGAATTAAACTATTAGAATATATAGCCAGGATATAGGGATGAAATTTGGAATCGAAAAATGTGCTATGCTTGTAATAAAAAGGGGTGAAAGAAAACTAATGAATGGAATACAACTACAAAAACCAGGAAACTATAACATCTCTTGATGAAAATAAAAGCCACAAATACTTAGGAATTTTAGAAGCGGACAATATCATGCAAGCAGAAATGAAAGGAAAAGTTAAAAAAGAATATCTCAGGAGAACTAGAAAACTTCTAGAAACGAAACTTAACAGCAGAAATCTGATCAAAGGAATTAATACCTGGGCTGTCCCCATTATAAGATACTCAGAACCATTCTTAAAATGGACAAAAGAAAAACTCAGACAGATATACCAAAGGACGAGAAAATTAATGACCATGCACAAGGCCCTCCACCCTAGAGATGATTGAGATAGATTGAATGTGTCAAGAAAGGAAGGGGGAAGAGGTCTTGCCAACATAGAGGAATGCGTAGAAACCACAATCCAACAACTTGAAGATTACACAAGGAAGAGCAAAGACAAACTACTTATGGCGGCCAACAATAGTAGAAACGGCAGATGGACAAACAGAAAAACGACAAAGACTAGAAACCAAAAATGGGAAGAAAAACAATTATATGGACGTTTCAAAGGACAAATAGCAGAGGTTGCACTCCAGTGAAAGACCATCAGCTAACACTGATGTGAAAACTCAAAAGGAGTAATAATAATAATCAAAAATGGGAAGAAAAACAATTATATGGACACTTCAAACGACAAATCGAAGAGGTTGCACATTGAAAGGCTTGGACAAAAGAGAAACGGAATCATTAATAACTGCTGCACAAAATAATGCCATAAGGACAAACTATATAAAAGCGAAAATTGATAAGACCCAACAAAATAGTAAATGTAGACTTTGTGGTAATAGAGATGAGACTGTAAACCATATACTCTGCGAATGTAGCAAACTAGCACAACGAGAATACAAAACCAGACACGACTGGCTTGGGAAGGTGATCCACTGGGAATTATGCAAAAAATTTAATTTTGACCACACAACAAAATGGTATATGCATAAACCAGAATCTGTTCTTGAGAACGAAACGCATAAAATTCTCTGGGACTTTGAAATAAAAACGGATCACCTTATCCCAGCAAGAAGACCAGATCTAGTGTTGATAAACAAAAAAGAAAGAACTTGTCAACTGATGGATTTTGCAGTGCCAGCAGATCACAGGGTGAAGTTAAAGGAAAATGAAAAAATGGACAAATATCTTGACCTTGCCAGAGAAGTGAAAAAGTTATGGATCATGAAAGTGAAAATGATACCAATTGTAGTTGGTGCACTTGGAACAGTCCCAAAAGGATTAGAAAAGGGCTTGGAAAGTTTGGATATCAGAGGAAGGATTGAAACCATTCAGAACACTGCACTGCTGCAATCTGCCAGAATACTCAGAAGAGTCCTGGAGACCAGAGGAGACTTGCTGTCACTCAGACTCCAGTGAAATACCATCAGCTAACACTGGTGTGAAAACTCAAAAGGAAATAATAATAATATGCTGCACAAGACAATGCCATTAGGACACATTTTATAAAAGCAAAAATAGATAAGGCACAACGGAATAGCAAGTGTATAATGTGTGGGGAAAAACACGAAACTGTCAATCACATAATAAGCGAATGCAGTAAACTCAAACAAAGAGAGTACACGACTAGACACGACTGGGTGGGAAAGTTGATCCACTGGGAACATTTCAAGATATTCAATTTTCACCATTCAACTAAATGGTATATACACAAGCCTGAATTTGTCCTGGAGAATGAGACGCACGAATTTATCTAGGATTTCTAGGTGCAGACGGATCACCTAATCCCGACCAGGAGACCAGACCTAGTTTTAATTGACAAGAAGAGGAAGACTTGTCATCTTGTGGATTTTGCCGTCCCGGCCGATCACAGAGTGAAAATGAAAGAAAGCGAAAAGATCGACAAATACTTGGAAATTGCCAGAGAACTGAGAAAACTGTAGAACTTGAGGGTGTAAGTCGTACCAATTGTAATTGAGGCCCTTGGAATGGTCCCCAGGGGTTTAGAAAAGAGTCTAGATCAATTGGAAATCAGAGGGAGAATCGAGACTACCCAGACAACAGCATTGTTGAGATCGGCTGGAATACTCAGAAGAGTCCTAGAGACCTGAGGAGACTTGCTGTCCCTCAGCCTCCAGTAAACCGCCGGCTACGGCATGTGAGAAAAACTCTAATGGATTGAAATAATAAAAATAATAATAATAATAATAATAATAATAATAATAATAATGTAACAAATTGTTAGAATGATAACCATTAAGTTGACCTTGAAAAATGTTAGGGATGACTACAATATTTAATTTGAAAAAAAAGTATACTTTCACACCAGAGTGTAATAGATAGTTAGGATATATATATATATATATATATATATATATATATATATATATATATATATATATATATATATATATAGAGAGAGAGAGAGAGAGAGAGAGATAGATAGATAGATATTATGGTGACAGAAGATACAAGAAAACGAGACCTGAAAAAACAAAATATTAATTTAGTAAGAAGTTGACAACAGCAACATTGAGCAATGAACCCAAGAAAATGAAACAAGTTTCAGAAGATTCTAGAAAATTGGAAGAAAAATCACCGCGGTTGGTGCCCTTGGAATGATTCCCAGAGCTCTGGAAAAGAATTTGGGTGAACTTGACATCAGAAGAACCGAGACCATCCAAACTACATCACTGTTCGGATCGGCTAGAATATCCATAAGAGTCCTGGAGATCTGAGGAGACTTGCTGTCACTTAGCCTCTAGTGAACCACCAGCATGTGTGAAAAACTCATAATAATAATAATAATAATACGGACTATTCAAGTATTTCAATTCAGGTTTCTAATGCAAAATCTCAAAAGTTTACATTTATTTCTTTAGTTCTTTTGTAAGTAAGCGAATGTCGCCTGTTGTATGATGTAACGCCTATAAGCGTATATCACTGTCAAGCAGACAAAAAATATTACTGAGGGGCACAATTATTCTCAAAAATATAGAATGAATAAAAATGTTTTCGTATCCAATATAGTAAATAAAGAATCATGAATAACTATCTTCTTCTTCTTCTTCTTCTTCTTCTTCTTCTTCTTCTTCTTCTTCTTCTTCTTCAGAAAATGCACTGAAGTAGGTATGCCGTAGCCAGGTTCCATGATAAGAAAAGAAAACAGATCAATAAATGTGTACTAAGAAAAAAAAAAGTATTTCTCATTGATTTTTTGCTTTAATGGTTTTTTACTTTATTTTTGTGCGATGTATGACCCAGTAAGTTCTAAAAATTTCAAACATTTGATCAATAGCTACCAGTAAACCTTTGAAAATGCCTTTCGATATGTTTGATAAACAGTTCAAGTGAGAATTACTTGCTCATTCTATTTTCTAATGTACATTTATTTGTTTAGATATATTTATGACTTCTAGCATTTTCACACAGAAAGATGTTTCACAGGAAGTGTGTTTTGCACACGACTTCAAATAATAAAAGTTCTATCTAAACAACATTTATATTCCAGACATTCGGATGATAAAAAACTTATTTTTATTCATTATTTGTTTGTTCCGCATTTTCTTCCTTTCAATAGTACTAGACTGGGGAGATTGATTTGCTGAGATAGAGCACCACACCCACCGTCAGCTCCCATATGCTTTACTGCACTGATCATATTATCAAATATTTACTACTGATGCTCTCTCTCTCTCTCTCTCTCTCTCTCTCTCTCTGTCTGTCTGTCTGTCTGTCTGTCTGTCTCTCTCTCTCTGTCTCTGTCTCTCTATCTATCTCTCTCTCTCTCTCTCTCTCTATATATATATATATATATATATATATATATATATATATATATATAAGTAAAGAAATAACAAAAGACTTAGAGATTTAGCTTTATAGTCTATTTCAGGGACCTTTTTCTAAATCTGTCACAATAAGAGATACATTAAGAGATACATTGATTGTTGACCGAGATTTTTGTGGCCGATATGCTCATATTTGAAACTACAACATAATTTTTTTTGCAGCATCAAGGATTTCGTTTGGAATTCATATCACAGGACTATAAAATTTTTAAAAAATAAAAAAATAATAAAATAAAAATCTGTTTTCAAATGCCTTTAAAGTAATAAAGAATTCATCATTCGCATCTGATGAGTCGGGAGAGTTAGACACTTTGTCTAAGCTCCCTAAAATAGACTATAATGCTAAATCTCTAAGTCTTTTGTTATTTCTTTACTTATATATTTGCTCTGTGACTCTAACATTAAGAGCACACATTGAGCTCTCAAACTGCGACAGGTTTTTAAATAAAACTCTTGTGTCATAAGGAAGATTTCTTCTCTGGAATTTTGGATTATATATATATATGTATGCGTTAAAATATGTTTGGAAAAAAACAATCTGATGGTTACGTCCTTTAGAAAATGTTGACCTCTCATTCACTCAGAAATTCTTTTTTCTAAATTACATTTATTTATCTACAGATATTTATGACGTCTAGCTTTTTCAAAAATGTTACCCAGGAAGTTTGTTTTGCAGTCGACTTTAAATAATACAAGTTCTATCTAAACAACATTTATATTTCAGACTTCTATGATGTTAAGAAAACCCCTATTATTCATTATTTTGGTTCTGCGGTGTGTCCTATTGTCGCTATCAGCTGAATAGCGACTGAGACTATGCCCCTTTTCCCTAGCTCTAAACTAAGGAAATTGTGTTGCTGAGATGCAGCGCCACCCCAACCCCGTCAGCTGACATATTCTTTACGGCACAGATCAGATTACCAAAGTCCGTACGACTATCAGTATTGAGGTGAATAATAGACACCTCTGATTATGGCCTAATTCTGCAACCGGCCGAAATTAATATATTTATGAAATGTATATACCAACGTTTATGTATCTATTCTTTGACCTTTTGTGTGTCTCTCTTTCTCCCCTCCTTCTCTCTCTCTCTCTCTCTCTCTCTCTATATATATATATATATATATAGATCGATAGATAGATAGATAGAGAGAGAGAGAGAGAGAGAGAGAGAGAGAGAGAGGGGGGGGTAGACAGACATACATTGACATATTTTCTAATCCTGCGTGAATTAGTTAAACTAATTGCTGTAAATTAGTTTTGGCGCGAGCCCACAAGTATCGAACTCATTACTAATCATTTCCAGACAATAAGGCGCCCATAAACCTAATCAGATTCACCAGACGTCTCGACTTGAACCCAAAGATAAGCATTCTCACCAACAAACATCTCAGAACACCACCTACTCACCTACATGCCCTGATAAATGTATACACAGATTTTATAAACAGTAGTAGCTAGACTTACATTTCCCACAACTTACGCATTTTCTCATTTACTAATCGAAGTTATTAATCAATCTAATAAAATTACGGTTTTTAGCGAAATAAATCTTACTGGTTAATTTCTGTTAGTTCTATCTCTACACTCGAAGACTGTGTTCTGCAAATATCTTTCATCTGTGTCGATTCCACCTCTTTCTGCTTAGTACGTACATGTATGTACGTGGTCTATTGTAGTTATCGCCGTTTCATGTATGTTTGAGTGTATAGATGTATATATTTTGTGTGTGTATGTAGGACGATTCAATTGAAGTGTCGATTTGTATGTGTCTTAGTAATTATGGTATGGTTGTGTTCATATACAAGTATGTGTACATCTGCATAAACATACATTTTCTAGTCTATTAAGTCGATTTGATGTTTGTGAATATGGAGTTTTTCTTTCTATACATACGTGTATGGTTAATTGATGTGTTTGTGTGTGTCTGTGGTGTGTGTGTGTGTGTGTGTGTGTGTGTGTGTGTGTGTGTGTGTGTGTGAACGCAGTTCTGTTGTCATCCTGTTAGGATCTATGGTTCAGTGACCGCTAATATATATATATATATAATATATATATATATATATATATATATATATATATTAATGTATATATATATAATGTTGTACAAATTGAAAATATGACATAATATGACATACTGTCGGTTTTTTCTACACACGCACACACACACACACACACACACACACACACACACACACACACGCGCACGCGCGCACATATATATATTGTTGCAACAACTCGGTACAAGCAGACCAATTCAAATTTATTAAACTGAATTTAGCAGGAGCGATAATAGGTGTATTCATACCTTTCCCAAGAATATTAGCGTTATGTCAAATGTAAACAGCCACGTATATATATTATATATATATATATAATATATATATATATAGATAGATAGATAGATATAGGGTGTTCGAGAGAAATCTGAAAGTTTCACAAGGAAAAAGAAAAAAGTGCTTTGTAACTACACAATTTGATAGATTGAAAGTAAATCCAACAGGCACGGAAATTACACTACTGTCAACGAGTTTCACTCAAAATAACCGCCATTAGCGTCGATCACAGCCTCAGTCCTGCACCGAAACCTGGAGCAAGATCTGGCGAGTTCGGAGGCCAAACATTGGGACTGGTGTAGTCGTAAAAAATCGCCAACAACTATTTTTGACTTTTACGAGAGGTGCGGCAGAGGGCCGAATCCTGCTGCCATACATATGGCCTGCCATTGGCTACACTTGTTATACAGGGCTTGACTACAGTGTTTAGTAACTCCATGTAGAGTTCTCCAACACTGTTTTCCTGTAGATTTTAGAGGAATTCAGTACGAACGCAATCAGATCGTCTGTTATGTTGCTTTCTTCTAACCACAACCTCGTAGTCTCCTTTAGATTTCTCCAGTTCATGCCTGATTGTTTTTATAGTGTTCAGGGAGCATTGGGCAGCAACCATAATCTCATTCTTTTGATGGCAGGCGCAGATCATCAGGATACCCGTTATTCTCTACCATGATTCAGGTGGGTCCAAACTTTTAAATGATGCGTAGTGTGTGTTAATACCTCCAAAATAACCAAATATAAATACGCTAAATTTATCCCGAATACCATATATATATATATATATATATATATATATATATATATATATTGTATAACTTAATAAACACAAACAAATATATATATATATATATATATATATATATATATATATACATATATTTGTTTGTGTTTATTAAGTTATACAATACATATGTTTTACCATATTTTAAAGAGAAGTGTTAAATCTCCAAAACAATTGTAACGTTGTGGCGTTTTACCGTATCTTCAAAACACTCAATCAGGGCTTTCTATCAGGGCTCGACACCAGTCGTATATATGAGTCAACACGTTGGCTTGTTGATCACACAAATCTACGAAAGAATCCTTCCTCTTTTCTCAATTTTATGGTCAGGGAAGGGTATCAATCAAGTGGGTATCAATTTACACAGGCCGCGTACTCTTCGTTGCGTTCAATTAACTTTATCTCCACTGGCATCTGTTTTATTCATAACATTCGTAGTATTTCTTGTAGTAGAATAAAGTTGACAACAAACTTTTCGTTTCTTTTTTAATGACTTGATTTATTCAATTTCGGCTTCTTAACTTTGAGAGAGAGCGAGAGTCGGTTTCATTAACAAATATGTTTTTAGTAATGTTCTTAACTTTGTTCCAACAGTCAGTACCAATTATCAGGTTTCACATATCATCGACACCAATCTCGATCCAGGACCTCAGTTGCTCGCCTCTGTCTAACCCGGCCAAACTACCAACTCGACTGTCTCGGCAAAATCTAAGGTTCCCTCATTATATAGAAATGGGTGTGGAACTTTCTAGAACATTGTGGAACCTTCAGAATGTTCTAATTGTTCTACTAAATTGCACGTGTCACTTAAGAGGCCAACGGCTCAACCATGCCTTCGTCTGATAAATCAATCAAAAGAAATTTTAACAGCAAAATCCTACACTTCCTGGCTATCGAACCGAGTCACAGATGATAATGAGAATTCCATTATCCTCTTGCTTGCCCACTCCTGTAAGGTCTGAGAATCATGCTACATCCATTAAGCTTTCTTTCTGTTTGACACAAGGCCACAAATATCGTGTTCCGAGTAAGGCGCGCCAATTATGCTACACAATGTCATACTAAATAATTGCCGGGTAAAATACACTTTTTTGCTAGGGTACTGTAAAGTCAAATCTTATGAATAGAGGCAATATCGTAATAGACATATTGACAAAAACTAAAGTAATTAAACTTACACACACACACACACACACACACACACACACACACATATATAATATATATATATATATATATATATATATATATATAGAGAGAGAGAGAGAGAGAGAGAGAGGGTGAGAGAGCGAGAGAGATAAATACAGTGACAGAGAGAAATAGATAGAGATAGATAGAGAGTTAAATAGAAACAGAGGCGCAGACACAAATTGAATAGAATAAGTCCTAGAGAAATTGGCATAATGTATTACGCTGTATAAAAAGTATATGTAATAAATTTAAATTAATACATTATCACGATGGAAAATACCAACGTTATAGATTAAATAAATCCAGGATATTGTATACGTTTTTCTCCAACGTGCATGGGTGCATGAATCTGTAAGTGCGCATCATAACAAATATGAGTATCTACACAAAATAATACAATATCACAATATATATATATATATATATATATATATATATATATATATATATATATATATATATATATACAAGGAAGTTTGGTATGTACGTATCGGCGTATAACTCCAAAAAGGGATGTCACTCAGATTCGAAATCTTGCATAAACCTTGATATGGTTATTGATTTTTATAATTAAGGGATATAATTGAATTAATTAATTAAACCAAAACCATCCAATTTGCGGAACTGTCTGTATACCAGCTCATGCTGATAATAAAATATTGTTCACTGGTTGCTTTTTTTACAGCGATACCAGCAGTTAAGTTTAATTTTAGTGAATAAATTTCGCAGTCTAAGCCGTTCAGCTAGGAATTTATCGATTATTTATGGTCCTATCTTAAAAATATTTATATGGTTGGAAATAAAATAAAATAATCCTTCTAAATATGTAATTTTGTTATCCATTGAATTATTTTTTACAGCGAGTTTAAAAAAAATAATATTTTGCTTCTGACAGCCTAGTATTTTTCATACTAAATTTTAACGTAAAATCAAATCTTATTCATCACACATTTCTGTTCCTATCTTTAAAATATTATTTTGTTTAGAAAGAAAAGAATATAATCTTTCGAAATATGTAATGTGTTTTCATACATTGAATTATTTTTACAACGAATTAAATAACAAATCAAACGAAAACATTTAACGATAACTCAACTTTTCTTATTGATACTTTCATTTTACAATAATCAGTATAACTAAAATCGTTTTTTGTAAGAAACTATACATGAAATAAACATTTATCTATCCACAGAGGTTTCTTGCCTGAACACTTTTTGTTTTATTTAAAAATTATAAATTTACCTAGTTATATATTATGTAAGATCGATTTTGCGTCATTCGTCTATGTAAACAACCCCCTTTTTTTAACTTTGAGACACTCCAGTAAGTGGGTTAGAATGAGGTTCCTTCGTAAAATATGATTATAATGATATTATCTAATGCAAGCTATTCTGTATTTGTACCAAAATCAGAACTGTAATTTGATATTTAACTTTTAAGCACATTCAGAATTCTTTTTTAATGTATAATTTTTTTTCATTTAGTTTTCTTTTCTTTTCGTAATGTTTTCAAGTCAGCGCACTTTTCTATTTAAAAAATAGTATTGTATACTTAGTATCATATATAATTTTCACCAAATTGTTATCAAATTTATAGTATATTATAGTATACTATAATTATTTGACATTCAATCAGCTTTGAATTAATAATGTTATTTTTCTAAAGATTATTTATAGTTTTACATTGATATGATTACTTTATATAATTAAAAAAAAAAATTAATTTGAAATTTAGCAAATCACGTCATGTATATTTTATTTAAAAAATATAATTAATCATCGAAATAAAATTTCTTACTATATCATTATGTGATGTCATTCCCTCAAATCTGAGGAAAAGAAAATTCCCTGACCTCCCACCAGGCCGGATTAAATTAAGATATTTTTTTACGTGTTGATTTTTATGGGTCATCCTGCGATGATCGAACTCGCTATTCAGTAGTAATAGATCTGCAAACGATTATTAAACGATGTTCTTTTCCTTTACCCGGTCTTCGCCGGGTAGCCGCTGCTAGTATATATATATATATATATATATATATATATATATATATATATATATATATGATTTGTTGGTTGGCTTTTAAGGCTATCACAATGCAAGTGTGAAGAAAAATAAGGCAACTATGTTGTTGAATTTTAACCATTGGTTTATTCTTAATATTTCGAGATAAAAATCTCCTCCTCAGAAGACTTTTCAGAAATCTTCAAGGATGTTTTTATCTGAGACTTTTATCGCGAAATATTAAGAATAACGCAACGGTTAACAATCAACATCATTGTGATAGCCTTCAAAACCAACCACTAAACCACACACACACACACACACACACACATATATATATATATATATATATATATATATATATATATATATATATACATAAATATATATATATTGACAGATAGATAGATAGATAAATAGATATACAGATAGATAGATAGATATAGGAAGTACATAAATACATAATAGAAAGAACAGCCCCAAGGAGACAGACTTATGCATATGTTAGAATTCATGCCACAGAGCGATACTTAAGAAGCTTATCTTACAATCATTTGTTCGCAATCCGATCCAGAAAAATGTGTTCCCTTCTTATAATGTAGGTAATGATGACAGCTGACATGTTTATTTCGTTTGGGAAATAAGTATTTGCCAAACAAATCAAGAACGGTTGTCAACAACTAAATCTCATCGAGTACATGTTTGATAGATAAAATAATAAGCACATAAATTTTCATGATTTTTTCTCGCTTTTAGGGTTGGCTGGTTGGTTAGTTTTTACGGCATATAAACACATTGAGTTATTTTATGCCGAAGAACACATTTTGCAATTGTTTTTTTTCTCTATTTAACCCAAAAGTCATCCGAGTGGACCTGAGAATAATGGTGATGAAGGGGTAATACATATTCCCCAGAGCTCCTTAGATTCAGATAGAATTTAACGTCATACCCATCATATTGAGACCCTCAGATAACGCATTCTAGCATATACATGCTAAAAAGGGTTGGGGATTACCATATTGGACAATAGGGTTGGGACAATCATATAGGTGCTAGAGCTTGAAGACCAGTTAATTGATCGGAGGGGCCTCTCTGATCGTCTGTCTAGCCAAAGTAAGGACCAAAATAAGTGTTGCATGTCATGGCTGCTCAGCAACCAGGGTTCCATCCTGAAGCCTCACGGGTTGCCACCCATGACCAGCAGGTGGCCTCATTGGTTTTTTTATTCCTCAGCAAGGTGTATTCTGTGTATTCTAAAGCCCCATCCGACAGGGCTGTTAAGTTTGAAGGGTAAGTTTATAGGATAATATTCAAGTTTATTGTTATAGTAAAACTAAAGTAGGCAGATTGGCTTATTGTCGGTATCTAACGGACTACGAGGGAGTATATCTCCTTTTCGCTAGGGCATCACAGAGGAGATTGTTTTACGTCTGAAGTGGAGCGACACTTGCCACCCCAATTTAGTAAGGAGATCGAAGCTTGTGCTACTCATGCGCTGATTTGGTTAGCGTCAGTATCGTACTCGGAACATTGAACTTTCCGAGTCGGAGAAAAATTTAATCTATACTGACATTTCTAAATAGATCGCTCATTTGTTTGTGTTGTAAAACGTTGTCAAATAATAGAAAAAAATCCCAAGATGCTATTAGAATGTGTTTAATAGGATAGGGTGTTTGACGTACTAGGTATTCGGGCTGATGCTTTTTGTTAAAGAAGAATGGGAGTGTGTAATAATCTTGTGTGACATATACATAGCCAATATATTTTGAATGGGTCCTTTCTAGAATTTCAGAATGGAATAAACGAAAAAAATAATAAGATAAAAATCAACGGCAAAAAAAACCGGCGTTTCCTACAGGGTGATACAAAAAAACATACTTTGGGGTGACCCCATATATATATATATATATATATATATATATATATATATTATATATATGAGAGTAAATATGGAAATAAATCCGACAATATTAAGAAATTTGAAAAAACAAGTGTTCCAAAAATGAGGTGAATTTATTTATCGACGCTTAAACGTTTCGGTTTCTTTAAACCTTCATCAGGATATATTAACTGATGAAGAAATTGATGGATGTTTTATAGATGACAGGAGATAAAATTATTTTATTTCCTGTCATCTATAAAACATCCATTCAAATGTCTTTATATATATATATATATATATATATGAGATTTGATAATTTTCTTTAGAAACATTGTTGAGTAAAATATATTATTATTTATATATATATATTTTTTTGCTTGAGGCAATTACAATGCGTATATCCTATAAAATTCGATAATTATTGAACATAATCATGACAGGCAAACTCGGCAAATATCGCGCCCCACTTAGAACATCGTACAGCTGTTTCAACTTTATTAAGTCTCATCAGCGATCTATACTTACGATTTCCCTCCGACAGAAATCGATTCTGCATGTTGGGTTCCCGGTTTCGATTTCTGTCGGAGGGAAATCGTAAGTATAAACTGCTGATGAGACTTAATGAAGTTGAAACAGCTGTACGATGTTCTACGTGGGGCGCGATATTTGGGGAGTTCACTTGTCATGAGTATTTTCAATAATTATCGAATTTTATACGATACACGCATTGTAATTGCCTTCAAGCAATAATAATAATAATAATAATAATAATAATAATATATATATATATATATATATATATATATATATATATGTAGAAAGTTCGTAGAAAAAACAAGATGTTGATAGTTTTGCTGACAGAATCTGTTTCGACCATATAAAGCGGTCTTTATCATAGCAACTATGTATAATAGGAAAGACGAAATAAAGACCAAAATTAAATACGCTTTATATGGTCGAAACAGATTCTGTCAGCAAAACTATTAACACCCTGTTTTTTCTACAAACTTTCTACGTATACTGTCGGATTCATATCCATTTTACTTTTCATATATATATATATATATATATATATATATATATATATATCAGGGTGACCCAAAAAAAGGCCTGACTTTCAAAAATAATCTGTTTTTTTATCACGCTATATATAGGCTTGGTAAATATTAAGAAAACTCTATATTCAAAACGCGCTAAAATTAAGTATACTTTAAACTTTAAGCTATACTCAGTGCCTTTAAGGCTTAAACGGCACATGTAGTGACCGTTAATTCCTCCATTATTTAAGTCTAAGTGGTACAGCCATACAGTAGGACTGATACGGGTATAGCGAAGATGTCATGACGTAACTCGAAGAAATGCATTCATCAAAAGATAAGAAAAAGTATTAATGGACTGATTTTATGAGAACAAAAGGAACAAAGTGGGAAGATAACTAAATAATTAAATACTATCGGATCGCGACTCGTCTTTCAAAAATATAACGCTGAACAAATAGTTACACACACAAAAAAAAAAAAATTCATAAAGATTTTTTCTCCTATCATCTATAAAACATCCATCAATTTCTTCACCCGACAATATATCCTAATGAAGGTTTAAAGAAACCGAAACGTTTAAGCGTCGATAAATAAATTCATCTTATTTTTGGAACACTTGTCTTTTCAAATTTCTTAATATATATATATATATATATATATATGTGTGTGTGTGTGTGTGTGTGTGTGTGTGATGTGTGTGGGATGTATGTGTGTATACGTCCTGAATCTAAGATACATACACATATGTGAAAATGTGATTATGTGCACGCGTCAGTATAAAGCCAGTGGGTATTGGGTTTGTTTAACTTTGTTTATCTCACTATCACCATATCTATCTATTACAGAAAGTCGTTTATCGCTATATAGTCCTTCTAGACAGGTCACTGAAGCATTCGCTGGTTCTTCAACGGCAGCCAAGTATGGAGTAGCAGATCGATCGTCATCAATCATAAGGCAACAATAGATTTGTTGGCGTTTCTCCATTTTGGTTTTACTATATTGAGATGCAGGTGGATGCGATGTAGTGGAAAAACTTGGGTGACCTTGCAGGGACCTGGATGTCGGTGAAAAGGTGCTCCTATCAGATTGGCATTCTAAGTATATTTTCCCAATGCTAGCAGACACTTACTCAAACACAAAGAACTCGTCGTCTGTTAGTAAAAGAAGCAAACATAATACGAACCTGACCATCACTTGTTACGTCGTTGTTTGTATTCTGTTACCTACTTCCTCACAGAAAAAAAAACTAAATAATACACATACAAGGTGTGTCAAAAATATCGAGATATTTGTACTTTTTGACACACCTTGTATTCTGAAAAAATATGAAGTCCTGTGGAAGTAGAGGAGAAGGGTTTCCTCTGTAAGTGCTTGTTTTTGTGTGGAGTGTTATGACGGTAGTGAGAGTTCATGTGTATGCGAGTATTTGTATGCTTTTAACGTGCCAAAAACATTTAAGACTGTTCTATGTGTGTTAATTTTAAATATCCATTTTGTTTTGTTTTTTGTTTTTTGTGTTTTGAGTTGATCAAAAATCATTATCGATTAAAATGACCCTACTGTTGTTTACTGTGTGTTCTTGTTGATTATATATATATATAATATATATATATATATATATATATATTAATATATATATATAATATATATATTATATATATATACAAGTATGTAAAAAAGTATCAGGATTTTTTGTATTTTTGACACACCTTGTATTCTGAAAAAATAACGTACTATTTATTTTTATTCAGAATACAAGCTGTGTCAAAAAAGTAACAAGTTTAAAGCTGTATTTACCAAGATAGAAATGAAGAATGAATGGAACGTTATTTCTTTTTTCAGAAAACAAGGTGTGACAAAATTACAACAAGTCTCGATACTGTTTTGACACACCTAGTACATTGACTCAGAAAGATAGCACTATTTACATAGTGTATGAAGATAGTTGTATTTGATTCTAAATACGTAATAAACATCGTAGGATATCATTTTGAAGAATATACTTAATCTACAGTTACAGTGGTACCTTGACTGGTGATGTTAATTCTTCCGCTCGTAAGTGAATTTCCTTGTATATCAGATCAATGGTTCCCATTGAAATAAATTGAAATGAAATCAAATCTATTCTAGACCCACGAAAAAAAACTAATTTTTCCCCTTTTTTAAAAAGAAAAATAACTCTATATTGTATGAAACCATAATAAATTGAATGTAATGAATTATTTTTTGTAATGTGTTTTAATGTTGATCTTTTTATTATAAATTATATTTTTCAATGGCGCAAAAAAGTTAGAAGCATAAATATTTTTAATGAACTTATTAACATTAGCGCATTTGAAGATCGATTGTATTTTTAATTTTAGGTCTCAACACAAAAGAATCGACTGAGTGACAGCTCGCAACTCAGAAAACTCGTAAGTCTGGGCCCTCGTATCACTGTACAATGAATGTGGGGTGGAACTCATGTAAATGCTGTTGCTTTTTGGATGAAATTTCACTTAATCTCGTTCCAATGCAGATAGATGTACAACATATGTAATAATTACTTCACAGTTGACGGCAAACTTAAATGATGTAATGGCCACCAAGCTGGATTGAGGGACCATATTTATGGTCTTGTGCCAGAAATAATCTAAGCTAAGGGAATAGTCTGAACACAGAAATAAAGACAACCATTGTTTTGAACCAAATTCACAATATACATTTGCTGCTGAATTGTTGTTTTTAAGATTGTTGAATATTTATTGCGGCACAGAGAGCATTTCGTGCTCATTTCATGTTACGTCGTAATGCTACTGTCCTGGATAGAAAATCGATATTCCTATGAAATTTCAGTTATATACCGCATTTTTTTGATGTAATATGAAAAATCAGTCTGCTGATTGATTGATAGATCTTAACGGCACGTCAACTCATGTAGTGTCATTTTATTAGTAGAGGTAGATTATGAGGGATTGTCAGATTTATTGTGATGTTTTCTTGTGTTTTTTTTGTGCAGTAATGATTTGTAGTTGAGTGTTCCTTAATGAATTGAGAATCATTTTAAGAAATACGTTTATGAGGTAAAATTATTTCATTTTTGTATTCTTCGTATAATTTTATTTCTTCCAGAAAAAACAAAATGATATGTTGTTTGTGTTGTAAAAACTTCATCTAATAACAGCAGAATCTCTACCTTTTATTAGAATACGTTGAACAGTACATGGTGTTTGACATGATATGAATTCATGCTGGTTTTCTTGTGTATGTAAAAATGAGTGTGTTAGTCTTATGTAACCTATGCGTAATCGGA
>CM042138.1:233550-238550 GCA_023376005.1 Doryteuthis pealeii | reverse complement strand
TAATTTTAGGTATTCTATGTTTTTCACTACATTTTTTTTAGATATTAATATTAATTTAATATATAGGCCAAGCAATTTTCATCATATACATATATGAATATTTGATGAAAATAGAACAGTCACAACCTTAGGTTTTATACATGCAAAATCGCATGCATTCATCAGGTGACGTTGATTCGATTGTGACTGCTCTATTGCCATCAAATAAATAGATCTGTAATACCTTTATATATTTACTTTATTATATTATATTATAGCATTATTCTTTATATCGAGCACTCTCCAAATACTACTGCAATTTGGCACACCATCCCAGTGAAAGCTGAAGCGGTGACTATCCCAGACTATAGTTATATATATATATATATATTATATATATATATATATATATATATATATATATATAGGTCATCCACAGACACGTGTTTCGACTTATCAAGTCTCCTCAGTGTGGCTAGACATTTTGTAAGCTACCTACAGCCGGAATTGAAATCCGATCGGTTGGGTTTCCGGTTGGGTTTCCGGTTGGGTTTCCGGCACCGTAACCATTAGGCTGTCTTCACTTACAGAATGGGAAGGGGATTTTAACTGTTTAATACACACATCGCTTTGCATGTAAAGGCCGTCACAAAGTGCTCCATTCCTTATTCAGAAAAATGAATCTCTATATACAGTGTTATGTAATCATTTCATAGGAAGTTAATATTAACATCGATGCACCAATCAAATTGTGAAAAAGTGTTTTAGTTCGCTAGACATATTTCACGATTTGGTGTCATATATAATGAAATAATAAAATATATTCTAGCCTCATCGATATCAAAGGAGTTAGGAATGAGAGTAATTAAAGAATATTAAGAAGGAATTGAAGACACAGGCCTCATGTTATGATGGACGAAATGATAAAGATGAGAAACATAAATATGAATTGGCAGAAATCAATCATATTTCGGACGCATATTTGAGCAATCAAAGTAATCGAAGAGATACAAAATATAATGCAAATATCTGTAGAAAAGAAGGTCTACTACATGTGCACAGAGACATAAAAGAAAGGAAATAGAATATACAAGGAACTTATAGACACACACTCTATATATGTATGTATGTATCTATGTGTGTGTGTTTGTGCATATGTTTTTGTTTGTACCTCTCTCTCTCTCTCTTTCTCTCTCTCTCTCTCTCTATATATATATATATATATATATATATATAAACGCGACGCTCTCCTATATACAAGGGATGGAGCACTCCATGACGGCTTTTACATACAAAGCGATGTGTGTATTAAAACAGTTAAAAATCCCCTTCGCATTCTGTAAGTGAAAACAGCCTAATTGTTAAGGTGTCGGACTGGCACCCAACCGATCGGATTTCAATTCCGGTTGTAGGTAGCTTACAAATGTCCAGCCACACTGAAGAGACTTGATAAGTCGAAACACGTGTCTGTGGATGACTTTCTCTCCTCACTCTCTCTCTCTCTACATATATATATATATATTATATATATGTGTGTGTGTGTATGTGTGTGTAAGCGCGTGGCATAATAGTTAGAGTCGTGGGAAATGGACTTGTCGACCCGAGTTCAAATCCCAGACAAGGCTTTTCGCATTTTACAAAGCGCTAATACCCTTTGGAAAGTTATGAATCCATCTATTCTCTCTCCAGCTATGGGTGAAATAGTAGGGCAGACTGGGCTCTTTAACCTTGGGTAGATAACCAGTCTAGGAGAGCGAAAACTCTGAATTCAAAATTCCTGAGGTAAGTCGTTGATTGGGTTTGAGGCATTCGTGCACTAATTCTTATCAACTGTGCCAAAAAAGTGCGGATAGTCCAACACAAACCTTCACCACTATAAACAAAATCACTGTGTGGGTCTAAAATCGACGAGAGTGTCCATAATATATGTATGTGTGTGTGTGTGTGTGTGTGTGTGTGAATAAATGGAGGAAAATACATTCAATTTGCTTTATGTAATTATTTATTTCAACTGCAACAACCTTAGCTCGTCTTAGAATCTCATACCACGGAGCAAATTAGGTAGGACTGATTTTTCGGAATGTTTTGAATATATCATCATCATCATTATGTCGCGCTATTAGCACGGGTATCCATGACAATCTCTCTCAAGCCGTTCCTATCACTCATTAATCTCGGGAGGTCCTCTACGCAGCATCCAATACACGCAACCGGAATGGAAATCCGATCGGTTGGGTGCAGTCCGACATGGTCAATGTACGTCTTTGCTGGTGGACCCACACTGGCATGCCCATGTGCTTATTTCCACAGGAGGACGTCACTTATGATTTTGACCTTGCTTCTCTAGCAGTGTCCTTCGTGTTTTCTCCGTCTTACTCGGATGGTTTGTGTTAGATGTGGCAGGTGGCCGTACAGCTGTTTTCTCGTGGGATATTGTTTCCACGATTTGTTTAAGACTGCACGCAGTATTCTTGTGCAGCTCCCATCTAGTTTAATCTAGTGGCTTCGTTAGGGTCCAGGTGGTGCAGCTGTACAGCAGCACTGACACGACAACGGCTTGGAAGAATTGTCTCTTTAACTTGACTGTGGGTTATAGATGTTTCTGTTTCTCTTAATATTTGAGATGATACTAGTAAATGTTTCTGTTTTTGTATTAAGCGGGAGCGTGTCATCTGGGAGTGGAAGAGTTCACTTCTCCGTAGAATTATTTGTAGTAGTTTTGCTTTCAAGCCAACGTTGATTTTTTCTTGATTAAAGAATTTCAATTGTGTAAAGCTTGGTAATTAATATATGTACAAGGATCCAATACTAATAATAAACTTCTGATTTAAAATAAATTAAAAGTAGGTTGCGGGCGATGCTATGTATAATGATGAATACTCCCGTCGCTCTCGATAGTTGAGAAATTTTGTATATAAGGTGTGTGCTAGAAGCCCACTTTTATTTATAGACTCGGCGATAACCATGTGATCTCTCTTGGCCAATCACTGGCAGTACTCTGCTGCTGAGACAATACTTAAACTGAGCATACTGAGCATACTGGCCATAATTACTTTGAACCTTCGTGAGCGACGGACATAGGATTAAATCACTGGACCTTTAACAATACGCAGGCTAGGACTTATACGCATGATAGGACTTATTCACTTACCAACGGATTCCATAACTCAGGACTTACTTACTTTAAGCCCTTTTCAACTGGCCAAGGATGGCATTTAAAAACTTAACACCCACCAGTACAAATAATTATGTCAACCATTAGACTACCTATAGAGATGATTTGTTTATAGTGGTTTTCACATTAGAGAAACTTTATGTTTACAGGAATATGCCGAAAATAAATCGACCAATAAAAAAACAATTTGATTCCACAGTGTAGACATAAAAATAACCTTCTCCTGTGTCATTTACAACCCACGTAATCTGTGTTATTTACAACCTGACTAACGCCATATTTCATTTTCCTGTATTCAGATTGGTTTAACTGATTTTTCTCTGTCGTTCGTGGGAAATGTAATCTGACGACATGACAAATAAATCACACCATAAATGCGATTGATTAGCTAATTTTTTCTTTATATTTCCATCTTGATATTTTGTTCCTCGTGAAACGTCAATTAACAGACTCCAACACTTCATAATTGGAATATTTTAGGTTATATATCTGCCAGTTTAGCTGAATCGGTAGAACATCCTCCTAGTAACCATTAAGTTCTGCGTTCAATGCCCTCACCAACACAGCACATGAGTATCACAGTTTGGATCATTGTGGTAAAGTAGGGAGCTGATGGTAAGTGTGGCTCTCTACGCCAGACGAAAAAAACAATGTCTGATCTTGCGCTAGTGAAAACAGGACAGACTCATTCGCTATCCAGTTGATACCGGCAATAGACCACCGCTATAATAGCATCGAAAGAGTTTTTTTTTTTTTAGGACAGGTGTTTTATTATTTAACATTTTCTTTGGGATTGTATTTCATTTGAAATGTAAGAAAGAAACAAGCAAAACAGTACAAGTAATGAACAAAGAAGTCTGAGTCGTAACGAAAATTGTCCCTTATATGTATATTATATATATATTAGCGCTAATACCCATGGGAAAGGTATGAATCCTACTCTCGCTCCAGCTATGGATAAATAGTAGGGCAGACTGGACTCTTTAACCTTGCTTAGGCAACCAGTCTAGGAGAAGGAAAACTCTGAATTCAAACCTGTTGAACTCCGCTTAAGAAATTGAACTTGGGTCACATCCTGCTCGTGCGGAGGGGGTTGGTAAATATATATATGTGTATTATAATTTGTATAATGAACAAGTTACAAAGATCTGGTTTGGTTTATGAATTTTCATTTTTACAAAGCCTTATTAGTGTTAAAGCTTACTTGTCTTTTAGTGCACCCGGTTCGAGGAAAATCGTATTCGGTGACTCCTCACTTATGTTGCCAATGCCTTTTAGCCTCTGCTATTAGAAATCCGTTTCTCCTCCCCCACTGATACTTTCTTTAGTATTGTTTTGTTTTGTTTGTTTTCTTTTTGTTTTTTTAGTATACTTTCTTAGGGATTGTTTTTTGGTCATACTTTCTTTGGGGGTGTTTTTTTTTTTGTAATACTTTCTTTTGGGATTGGATTTTTTTCTGTAAAACCTTATATGGGATTTAAAAAATTTTTTTTTCGTAAAACTTTCTTTGGGATTGTTTTTTTGGTAATACTTTCTGTGGGATTGGTTTTGTTTTTTTTTTTGGGTAATGCTTTCTTTCATTATTCGATAACCCCGAAACATTACTAATTCTTGAGCTTGTCGTTGGTTGTGACTTCGTCAAACCCACTCATTCCTCGGGCAAGAATGAGGTCCACAGAGAGTTGTATATTTACATAAGTATTAAAAGATGCAGAGATAGGTAAAATTAATCAATAGAAAGGCGCGAATAATTTACCAGAATAATTCTGTTTGTGAAATGATCATATTCAAAGAAATGTTTAATAGGCAGTTAAAGTCTGCGTTGCGTTTTGCAAATGAGCCTATT
>CM042138.1:186050-228550 GCA_023376005.1 Doryteuthis pealeii | reverse complement strand
CAAAAATATGTTATATGAACTTCATCATCAGAGTTTATTTTCAGAAATGACGTGCTTATGTTTTTATATGTGTGGTTACAATTTCTCTTCTTATTTCCTTTCCTCTCCTATATATATATATATATATATATATATATATATATAGTGAAAAGTAATGGAAATGAATCCGACAGTATAAAATAAATATTTTTAGAAAAAACAAACACATAATGTTATAACTCGCTGACAGAAATCTGTTTCGACCTTTTATTAAAACGGTTTTCATCAAGAGCGAAATGTTTGTGATGGAGAGACGGTGTGAGTAAACCGTTACAAACAACAGTGGTACAAACGAACGTTCGTGTTCGGAGCCGGATTTTTAAAATAAATTTTGAAGATGCATATTCCGTTAAAAAAAAAATAAAATAGAATACATTTTGAACTTTCTGATACTTCTTTATACATTTTTTATACATATTTACAGTACTTTTGAGTTTTCTTTGTGGATTATAATGCTTCTGATTTTTAAAAAAATAAAAAATTAAAATTAATAAATAAAAATAAAATTGCACAATATAATATAATGGCACAAATCACATCCTAAATTATCAATTACAACTAGGATTAAATTATGTTTGAAAAAAATACCATTTCATTTGGTTCCAATTAGTCGTAATTTGCAATTAAGTCAGAAATCTACCATTCCCTCTCTATACTTTCTGCCTATCTCTATCCCCACCCTTTCAATGTATTTAGAATATGTCGATAAAACGCCTTCAATCCGCTAAAAAATCTTTATTTTTTTTTGTATTTTCATTTTATTTTCATTTTTTTCGACAATCAATTACAAATTTTAAAAAATCAAATTTTTTCTGTATTTCTATTTTATTTAATATATTATTTCCAACAATAAATTACAAGAATATCTAAATATTCAGATATTTTTTATGTATGTTTATTTTATGTCTTGTTTTTAGTTAAAATAAAAAAGAATATATAAATATTTTGATTTTTTATTTGTAATTGATTGTTGCAAATAAATATATTAAATAAAATAAAAATACCGAAAAATGTTTTTATTTTTTATTTGTATTTTTTACATCAATATTTGTTCCGTTTAAAGGATGGGGTAAATTTCCTATACAGTTTTGGACCAAAAAATATGGGTGATTGATATTAAAGTAAAGTAGTTATTAAAAAAATATTTCTTTAGAATTTAATTATATGACATTTTAAACTTAACATTTTGCTGCTCATATTTTAAATGAATTTTATATATTAATTCATCAAAATTACTTTGGTAAAAATACTTAAAGTTTTGAAATAAAGTAACTGATGCATTATAAAATTGATTAATTGATAAAGCAATACTAGAAATTTAATTAAAATCGGATAATTCCCTGATTTTTTTAATTTATTTTGCAATCGCGAATGTTACAATTTATTTTGTAAAAACGGATATTAAGCAAAAAGAAAAAGAAAAGAAAAAATAAGGTCGTCATCTTGATCGAAATTGATTCGAAAAAATCGTTTTAAATGTATTAAAAATAAATTATATGTGTAATATTATTTTGCTTTCTTGCCTGATGCTCATTATAAAATCTAATTTATGTATAAACTTTTCGATTTAGACAGAAAATTGATCTTAAATAATCGATTTAATTAATTTTAACGAGTTTTTAAAATTCGTAGCAGTCAAATTTTTGGGTATATCTATTTTATGCTTATTTTACCGGCCCTGTAAATATTTTTTTTTATTATGAATGCAAGTAATGTTAAAATAACACAGATTTAACGCAAAAGTTTATTTATATTCCTTTATATTTATATTTTGTGATGGCTAAAGATACAAAAAATATTCTAAATGAAAAATATTAGGCACTGGCAAAGTTGACGGCCATGTTTACGTTAAATTTGAGCAAAATTGACCGAAAAAATAGTTTAAAATATATTAAAAATAAATTACATTATTGTGAATTTTCAAGAATCTAACCCGGGCTCAATGGGTGACCAAACGGGTCACGTCTTTTCTAGTATATATATATATATGGCAAACTCCTAAACTCGGTAGAAGAATTTAGATACTTAGACAGTAACATCTCCTCCACAGAAAACGACGTTAATGCACGTATAGGAAAAGCATGGGCCGCAATAAATAAATTATCGGTCATATGGAAATCCAATCTCACAGGCAAGTTAAAGAGACAGTTCTTCCAGGCCGTTGTCGTATCAGTGCTGCTGTATGGCTGCACCACCTGGACCCTAACTAAGCGACTAAAGAATAAACTAGACGGGAGCTGCACAAGAATGCTGCGGGTGATCCTGAACAAGACGTGGAAACAACACCACACAAGAAAACAGCTATATGGCACCTGCCACATATCACCCAAACCATCCGAATAAGACGGACAATACACGCGGGACACTGCTGGAGAAGCAAGGACGAACTAATTAGCGACGTCCTCCTGTGGAAGTCAGCACATGGGCACGCCAGTGTGGGCCAACCAGCAAAGACGTACATTGATCAGCTCTGTGCTGATACAGGATGCTGCATAGAGGACCTCCCGAGAATGATGAGCGATAGGGACGGATGGTGAGAGATTGTCATGGATATCCATGCTAATAGCGCGACATGATGATGATGATGATGATGATATATATATGCAAGCACACGCACAAACACACACCCGAAGAATTTAAAATCATATAAAAGCAGTATTAAAAACATACACACACATACACGCAAACGCACACAAAAGCACACACGAATAATTCGAAAGCCATTATTAAACAAACACACAATTACAAGCAAGTACAAAATAGAACAGTATAGATAAATTCAAGCAGAAGTTATAAGGAACCAAAGATTCAGAATTCTTCAGATGAAGGGATTTTTCATCCCAAAATATTAATTAAACAATTAACAGGTAAATGAATACATCTTAATTAACTTATTTCCCTTTGTACTTGCATAACTAATATATATATATATAATATATATATATATATATGGTTGGATGTAATATATTACATGTAATATATTACATGTAATATATTACATCCAACACGAAATATTATACATCCCCATGGCAACCAAACACAAATACGTTTTTTCATACGCACATACACACGTGCACTCCCGCGCTAGGATACAGTCATACGTCACAACCAACACGCATTTTCATGGACACGCGCATGATAACATACGCACACGTACAACCAAAAACATTCACGTAAACATGCAACACGAGAATACAGTTATATAAAAAATACCATCACTTAAAAAAAAATCATTTAAATAGAGTACTTCAGTTCCAGTGATCTTTTGAAAAAGAGATTTTATCTCGAAAATTCAAGAACAAAATACAGGTTAACACACAACACCATTGTTACCGTATTATTATTTTTTCTTTACATCTGCATTGTGATAGCATTCTAAATCAACCTCCTAACCAGTATATACACAATGCTTCAAGCAAATTATAAAACTCTCTTATATATATATATATATATATATATATATATATATATTATAATATTATATATTATAAGTTGTAAACACGGTTTGTTTTGGAATGGCTTTTTGCCGATAATTTTTGGGAGAATAAGTGCTTAATTGGAGTCGGACCTAATTTTGAAAATTAATTAATTAATAATGAATTAGGCGGGAATACCTATTAAATGTATGGCTAAACAAATCGAGAAAAATCAATCTCTGTATGTACATTTCGGCCTATTAGGCCTCATCAGCAGAGCTATAGATCGGAAGACCGCCCTGTGCGTGATTTGAAACCGGACTGCCAAGCTGATAGGCCGATCCCTGTGTAGGGGTTATGGGATCGGCCTGTGCTGATGAGGCCTAATAGGCCGAAATGTACCTACAGAGATTGATTTTTCTCGATTTGTTTAGCCATACATTTAAATAGGCATTCCCGCCTAATTCATTATTAATTAATTAATTTTCAAAATTAGGTACGACTCCAATTAAGCACTTATATTAATATATATATATATATATATATATATATATATATCATCATCATCATCATGTCGCGCTATTAGCACGGATATCCATGACAATCTCTCGCCAACCTTTCCTATCATTCATTTTCCCAGGGAGGTCCTCTGTGCAGCAACCTGCGTCTTTGCTTAGTTGGTCAATGTAGGTCCATGCTGGGCCCCACTCTAGCATGTCCGTGTGTTGGCTTCCACAGGAGAACGTCACTTATGAGCTCATCCTTGCTTCTCCAGCAGTGCCCGCATGTCTTGTCCGTCTCACTCGAATGGTTTAGATGGGGGGCAAGTGGCCATATAGCTGTTTCGTCGTGGGGTGCTGCTTCCACGATTTTTCAGGACTGCACGCAGCATTCTTGTGCAGCTCCCATCCAGCTTATTCTCAAGGCGCCTCGTTAGGGTCCATGTGGTGCATCCGTACAGCAACACTGATACAACCACCGCCTGGAAGAATTGTCGCTTTAGCTTGTCAGTGAGATCGGATTTCCATATTACTGATAATTTGTTTGTGGCCGACCACGCTTTTCCTATTCGTGTATTACATCGCTTTCTGTGGATAGGATATTACCACCTAGGTATGTGAATTGTTCTACTGGCTTAAGGGGCTTACCGTTGAGTGTGTTATGTCTCCTTTCCTTTTGAAACATATGTACTCTGTTTTATCGGAGTTTACATGAAGGCCAATATTATTTGCAGCCTTCTCTAGGCTATGCAGTAGTGACTCGGCCTGTGGTGGTGTATCTGCAAGAAGTGCAAGGTCATCAGCGTAGTCCGCATCTGTGATTTTCTGTGCGGATATCGCCTGCTTCTTGCCTTTTTTAGTGTGAAGCCTTCTTCTTTTATGGTATCTAATGATGTTCGGAGTACATAGTCTAAGCATATGATAAATATATGGTGCTAGTGTATCTCCTTGTAGGACTCCAGTTCCGATGTCGAAGAAATCTGTATCGCCATCGGTGAGCGTACCATTGCTTGTGTATCTTTGTAGAGCATCATTATAGCAGCAACAGTTTCTTCTGGTAGCCCGTATGCTAGTAGTATTTGTTCCATTTTCCTCTGTGTATGGAATCAAATGCCTTGGAAAAATCTACGAATAGTAGCGTTGCCTCTAGATTCTTTGCTCGAATCCCTTCTATGATTCGTCGTATAGTCAGGATCTGAGAGGTTGTGGAACGGTTTCTACGGAATCCGTTTTGGTTTTTCCTAAGAATTTTCTCTATTTCGGGTCGGATGCGATTAAGAAGAAGGCATTATAGATCTTGGCTGCGATAGCCGTAAGAGTTATGCCTCTGTAGTTTTTAGCTATTCCTAGGTCTCCCTTTTTGGGGAACGGGAGGATGCATCCTTTTGTCCATTTATCTATTCTATTTTGTCTATATACTGCATTGCATAGCCAAGCAGTATGTCGCTGAACTGCCCATTTTCCATACCTCCGGGGTATTTCGTCAAGACCCGCCGCCCTTCTACTTTTTAGTTTATTTAAGACTACGTGGAGTTCTTCTGTTGTAAAATCCCCCAGTTTTATGTCTAGTTGTCTATCTATGATTTTTGAGTGTTATTTACCATGATTTTAGGTGTGCTCCCCAGAAGTTTCTGGAAGTGGTCTTTCCATTTTTGGAGTCTTCTTTTTGGCTGTTTGCCTTTAGTTTTGATCTAGAGGTACTTTTCCTACCACTAATTTCATTTACTGTTTGCCATGCTAATCGCGACTGTCTGTCTTCTACGATGATCTAATATATTTATTTTGTGCTTGTATATATTCTGTTTGTTCTTTTTGTATATTTTGGTTAATTCTATTTGGGCTTTCCTAAGGTTGTGTAAATTGGTTTAGTTGGGTTTGTTTTATTGAGTTGGGCTGCTTTTTTTATAGTTTCTTTTTTCCCTAACTGCTTCTGTCTCCCAGGGAACAGAGTGTTCGGCTTTTAATTTGGTTGGTATGCACTCGGCTGCCGCTTCTAAGTGAGCACTAACAAAGTTTTCGTATTACTCGTTTGGTGTGGAGCTTCGGATGTCTCCTGGAGGATATCGAATTTATTTCTTACTGTAACAGCGTAGCGATTGCAAATATCGCTGTTGGCAAGTGTCGACCAGTCGTATCGTTCAGATTTGCTGGTTTGTTTTTTTTCTACGTAGGCTAAGTCGTAATTTTGCTGTGACTATTCTGTGATCGGAGAAACTCCTTCAAAGGAAGAATACGCTTCACAGTTCATTGCACTATTTGTCCATTTTTTGTTTATTAGGATGTAGTCTAGTTGCGCTTTTGTGCTATTGGGTACGTGTATGTCCATAGTTTGCCCTTCCGTTTTTGGAATTTAGTGTTCAGGCAGACAAGCCTGTTCTCAAGGGAAAACTCGGCTAGGAGATCACCGTTCCTGTTTGGGGTGTTGTGTAGGCCGAATCTATTGTTTTCGTTTCTTCCTATCTGTGCATTCATGTCTCCCCCAATTATCAGTACGTTATGTTTGGGGGTGTCTGCATAGGGAGGATAGCCAATTGTAAAATGTTTCAATGTCCGTTTCGTCGCTGACGTTTGTTGGGCTGTAACATGAGACTATAGTCATGCAGGGATTGCCATTAAACGTAGCACTCATGATTCTAGGTTGGATTTTTTCTATGCTGTTAAGTGATTTTAGCGCGCTCGAGAGCTGAGAAGCATTCCTACACCTCCTATAGTTGCATTGACGGAGTTTTTCCATGCAGATGCTGACACAAACGTCCAGCCATTCCAGATTCATGGTATTTTAGTTCTACATCACCATGGTCAAATCTGTGTTCTTGCACACATATGATGTCTATATTATTTTCGGCTGCAGACGCCGTGAGTTCGGGAGTTGGCCTATCGCTTTTAGTGTTCTAACGTTAAATGTTGCTAGCTGGAGTGATTTTTTTACATCTAAGTAGGTTTGTATTGAATTTGGGTTCTATGTCTGTCTTATTAGATATTGCGGTTAGGGTTATGTCTTCAGTAGAGTGTGTGTCTTGTTTGTCTGTGGTGAGAGTGGTGTGATTTTAGGTGTGTGTGTAGTTGGAGCCCCGTAATTTATTTATCGAACACTGGGCCGGTGCTCGAACCTCAGCAGAACGTGTACTCTTTTGATAGCAGGAAGTACGTTGCTACAGGTTTCCTCAGCTCTGTGAAATCATGAAAAGTTTCGGTTAGGTCGAGGTTATCGATATCTATCGGTAGCTGTTTGACTCATCAATAGGCGCTGGTCTTAGAGATGAGGAGCAGTAGTTGCCTAACTGAACTGGTTGATCCTGGCCGTTGACCCGTTTTGAGTTCTTCCGCCCAGCATCTTATGATGTACGCCGTTGGCCTATTTAGGCTCTTCCGCCGCATCTCAAATCCACCACGCTGCTACCCATGGTTTTGTTTTGCATGCTGTCAGGGCATGTAAATTTTTGCAGGAAGAAGGAGAAAGACAAAAGAGAAAGGAGACAGGCGAGGAAAAGGGATCGTGGGGAATAGATGCTATAGAAATAAGTGTTAAGTTAGAAATAAGTTAGAAGTAAGTTAGAAGTTTTAACTTAGTATAAGTCCACAAGTCCCCTCCTATATTAGCGTTAACGAAGGTGGAGCAAGTGGCGGAGAGAAGTATGGGGAGAAAGAGGGGGGATAAAAGTGGTGGCTACATCAATACAAGGAAAAGTTCATTAACGGCTGCTTTTAGAATATCGAGACCATAAAATTCATTCACAGTGTTAATTCCACATTCTAATACACAATGGTTAAAAGTTAAACGAGTTTTAGAACCAATACGAAACAAAATATTATTTTGAAAGTAAGTCTTTAAATTCAATTTAACAAATTAAATCGTTCACCTTAATTCGCTTCGCTTCGGGTTGACTTAACCATCAGTACCTTAGTCAAGGAATGGCATGTAAATTCAAATTTATAGCGACTTAAAAGGGTTAACACGTGGAGGTAGAGGGGGGGCAGTAGACGAAAATGGAGACATAAGAAGCAGAGAAGAAGAAAAAGAAAAGAAAAAAAAAAAAAAAAAATAATAGTAAAGGGTGCTACATCAGTTGAAGAAAAGTTAAAGTTCATTAAACGGCCACTTTTAGAATATCTAAACCATAAAATTCATTCACAGTGTTAATTCCACATTCTAATACACAATGGTTAAAAGTTAAACGAGTTTTAGAACCAATTACGAAATATTATATTATATATATATATATATATATTATATAATTTTCAGGTTTAGAAATTGTTTGACGAAGAAATTTTCTCGCAATATAAGAATAAATTATAGGTTAACAAACAAAACTATAGTTTCCTTATTTTTCTTTGTACTTGCATTGTGATAGCCTTCAAAACAAACCACCAAACCAATATAAAGAAAATGCTTCAAGCAAGTTATAAAACTAAAAATTTTAGAATATTTCAGGCGACCTACAGGAATTGTTATGATGGTGTTCAAATGGTGAAAGATTCCTCTAGGTCTCAAGAAATACTATATTATGCTCTCATTCAAATATATTTTGTTATTTTTCTATGTTGAACCCAGTAAATTAAGACTACTGAAAAACTAATACGTCTTAAGGAAGATTTATTCACTCGGTCTTTGAATTATATATATATATATATATATATATATATATATATATGCTCCCTTCAATGAATATATCTCATACTATAAGATTAATTAATTGACCTCTGTGGGAATGTAACCTATAACTGAAACATCGTGTGTGTCATAATATGTTCGAGCCGCTTTGATTCCTTTGAGGTTAATTATTTTCTTACTTAAGGCCGCGTCTTAGGGCTAATCGGGATGAAGTAAACCAGTGACATCAATATTTTTATTAAGATGACAAAGCTGGGTTTATACAGATCTGTTTATACGCATTCACACCTCTATTCATCTATAAGTATATTTAAGTATATTTAAGTATATTAGCGTGCACGCACACGCACACACACACACACACACAACACTCACACACACCTATACTACACACACTCACACACCAGAAACACACACTCACACACCCACAACAGCCGCACACACACACACTCACCCCCCACACACTCACACACACACTCACACCCACCACACACACCCACACACAGCTACACCCCCCACACACACACCCATACACAGCTATACACACACACTAACACACACTCACACACACACACACACACACTCACACCAACACCCCACCACCCACCCACTCACACACCGATACACAGCCACACACACACACTCACACTCACGCATCCACATACTCAAAGACACTCAACCCCACACACACAGCCACACATACCTTTGTACATTTTTACGTGTCTATTTTCTTTGTTTTCATTTTAGTAAAAATGCCTTCATGCAAATGAGAAGTGAAATTATCGCATTGAAAACTTTTAAAATCAGTTTTATTACTTTCATTCAACAATTTGCCTACTGTCAAACGCTTACAACGACTCACCGAAGCAAAGAACACAAACTGATGGTTAGTTTTGTTTGAGCAAAAGTACAACTCATTATGATAATAATAAGTTTTCATTTGAATAGAATGAGTTTAGAGGTGAAAAGATCGTGAAATTCGAAATATCCCATCATCTTATTTTAATGGAGATTGTGTGTCTGTATGTCTCTAACCGAAACTACCTCACCACCAACGTCACAATCTCCTTCGTTATTTACGTTATATTCTCAACTCTTATCAAATAATCATTATTTATAATTATTTAGCATCTTATTTATTAAGAAAGCCTCTATAAACGTTTATCTGAGATGGATTTACCTAAAAAACACGCCATATAATTAATGTGTTTAAAATAATGCGATGTGTCTTATGTATCACTAAGAAAGAAATGGTTGCTTTCTATATGTTGTGTATGATTTGCAAAGCGCTTATGAGAAAACTGTGTTTAATAAATATTCATTTGGTGTTATTGATTTCTACTATTATTGTTTTATTCTCAAACGTATTTAAAGCAATCCTATGTCTAATTTTATATTGAAATCAATTAGAATAAAGTAAGAAAAAATGTAATATTGTCTCTGCTAGTATTTGATTCAAATTCCCTAGAACCATTAATTATATTAAAACTTAAATACTTGTGCCGAGAGAGTGTATATCTTTGCTAGGGCGGAGCCGTTGGTGGAATTTGGTAGGCAAAGAATTTAAGGTTCTCATGTGTTAGAAAAAAGAACTGACCGATATATGAGTAAAATTACCATTAAATTTGTTCATATGCAATCGTAACCCATAAAAGATGTCACCTTTTAGCGATATGTTTACAAGAGCAATACGCATATTTTTTCTAATATAGAAAATTTTGCAATTCCAAATTCAATTCTCAAGTGAATGGTACACTTGGGAGGTCTTTTGCCATGCTGGAATTTTTTACCATTAATGGAAGTCTTTTTCGAGCTTAACGTCAAATATTGAATACCAACTTGCTCGATATATCTATGAAATGCTTTTTAGGATCCATTGCTCTTTCCTAAATATAAGCATTATTACACTGATAAGCGAATTGGTTTCTTCATTTAATAGCATATCAACATTCGTGGGTTAATTTATACGAAAGTTATCTTTTTAGAACAGTATCAGTGTGAAATTTAACGGAATAGCGCGTGTGGAGTTTGGACTCGCTTAAGACGATGTCGCACTCCACCCACTATGCTAAAGTGTCAGAACCCATTTAGAGATTAGAATTATTTGGATTATTCAAAGAATTTTCCTTATCTTCATTGTTATATGTACAACGTTTCGGCCGATGTTCCCTGCGGCCTTCTTCAGGTATTTCTTGTCGGGCTCGGGAACTTTCTCGGACATTGTTGTTGTAATCGGGAAATTCTTGTTGTAATTGGACACATAGCCTAGTGGATAAAGGAGTTTGGTTAAGACTGTTCTAGGTGACAGTTATGTCTAGACATCAGCTTTAATCCTGGCCAGTGGCAGCAGTAATATAGAATAATAATTAACACAGCTTAGCACCTATACCCCAGCTATGGTTAGCGGAATGAGAACAGGATGCCATCGAGGATTGAATAAAGGGATAGGTTCAAAGTTCCGTGATGGCTCCCGATTACAAGAAGGTTCCTGATTTTGACAAGAAGGTTCCCGAGTCCGAAAAAAAGGTCCCCGAATCTGACAAGCAATACCTGAAGAAGGCCAGAGGGCACACCGACCGAAACATTGTACAGATGTACAATAGTCCTAATAATCCAAATAATACTATTTATCAAGCCTCATCTAAAAAATTCCGAGAGATACTATTCACGGATGCCCTTGACATAAAATATCTTGTATTAGGAAATGAACTCGGGTTCAACGAATATATATACTGGCAATTGTGACAGAATGTCACTTAAGAAGTTATACAAAGATTGCTTGAAAAAAATCATTAATGCTTGTCCCATTCACTCATCACCGTTGGTCTACCCTACCTGAGAACTCTGACGCTTAAAGTTTCAATTCTAACAATTCTGTGTGCTTGTTTGCAACAACGCGCAGGGTTACCTTCAAGGAGAAAAGGCATAACAGGAAGAACCACAGTACAATCCCAACAAACCATGGCCAGACATCTAGCTGTAACCACTGGGGCTGTGCCTGCCTGTCCGACATAAGCCTTACCTGCGAAGACCATCCCTGCAATCAATAGGGACTACCTCTTAATATTTTTTATCAAAGCCAGTGATGGGTACCATTGGGAAGGTATGAATCCAACTATTATTCCTGCACGTATGAAGTAAAAACCTGTATTAAATCTAGTTGTTACTCACTATAAAAATTAATTATGTGTCACATCCTGTTCAAGGCGGAGGAGGGTTTAGGGTTATTCAAACAATGGACCATCTACTGTAGATATTTACCTAACTATTTCGCCACGGGTAGTATATAACATAAGGTCGTAATTATGGGGAATCCAGAAAGGACCGTTGTAATAGATCTCCGATAGAAGCTTACTAACAATTGCAGCACAAAAAAGACACCATGTGTTATTTATTGTATATTTACATATCGATATTATCTTTCGCTAGGACTAAAAAAATTAGTACAGAGACATAGTCTTTTTATTTGCAATCTTCATAAGTTCACATATAAAAGAATAGCGATATCTAATTTTAATTTAAATCCAAATTTAAAGTCAAATATAAAGTAAATTAAAGTTTATTTAAAGTTTAAACTGTTTAATCATCTATATAAATCTATTTATTTGATGGTTTCTTCCCCTAATACAGCAAAATCCTCATTTATATTCAACCCCACGAGTATAATTCTAACCACCAGTTTTGTCATTTTATTATAGGAATTTCCTCGCGTTATAAGCAACAAAATAGTTTATACCTATTCTAAGCTGGGGAGACAGAAAAATATTGAATAGGAAAGTGTTTATCTACCTTTAACTAGATGAATAAATAGATGAAAAATACAATTAAACATTTCTATTCGTTTTAGTGAATGGCTTTTTAAAAATAGGGAAAAGTATATGGCACTAAAGTGTATGATTTGGTTGGTATCATTCAGACATGTTGGCCATGAAGCTGTCACACGTCGACGTAAAATGCATCTTGATGAATAAGTATCTTTTTTATCAGAATAATAGATTCTCTGAGAAGGAAATTTATATTAACCTGGGGAACAATTATTGAATATGTGTTTGCTTTTCTGTTACGTATTTTTATCTACGTTCTACCTATACACAACGCAAGAAAACAGCCATCTTTATACAGCGACTCTTCTGGCATTTTGAAATCAATCGATAACATATAAGATGGAAGTTTATTGCATAGATAACCCAGTTTAGTTCGAGGAAGAAACAATCCTCTGGGTGCCGTTGTCATGATAATAACTTTATAAAAAAATTTAACTCTCTGAATCGGCAAGAGTTTTGAATTTCTGCTGAGAATATAGAAAGAAAAAGCGAATGAGTCGAAAATAACTTATATAAGATATTCAGGGAGAACAATAAAAAAAGACCCCCCCCCAAAAAAAAAAACGATTATAGTAGCTGTATAAAATGACGTATTCGTTGAAACTTCTAATAAGGACTTATAGTCGATTGTCTTTGGTGTGTGATCACCGCCGCATCAACTAAAACGATGAAAAACCGGGGAACTGAACAGGTCGGGCGTATTTACGTGAAACGACTCCACTGGCCGATTTAGTTCAGTCCGTAGAGCATGCTGTAAACTATGTAAGTAGTGCATATATTAACCTGTCTAGGAGAAGGAAAACATTGAATTTAAACCTGTTAAACTCCGCTTAAGATACTAATCTTGTGGCATAATACACTCGGCACGAGAGGAGTGGTTGGTAAATATATACAGGTCTTCATATGAATTTTGAAGAATTAACATTTTGATATCAAATACTTTTTATAAATACTCGTACAGACAAACAGACACACACACACATAGAGGAACACGGACACTTGCGTAAGCACACAGTAAAATCTTCAAGTATAAATTAGTCCACCAATAAATACCTGTGAGCCAGTGATAAACAAATCTTATACAATACTATACACACACACACACACACACACACACACACTTATATATATATATATATATATTCACAATAGAAAATAAAAGCCCAAAATAAAGATATTTAATAACTTAAGCCATGAATCTTTTGTGACAAAACCCCAGTAAACCTTGAGATTATTATTTATCTTGCAATTAAAATTTTGATAGAAAAAATCCACACCAGATACTTTTGATCAACGCTCGTACAGACAGACAGTCAGACACACACACACACACACACACACACACACACACACACACACACACACACACACACACACACAAAGGGACACGCCTACACATCCAATCACATTGTAACAAATTCCCGTACAATTATTATTCCTGTTATGGTTGATTGATGGAGAGGGAAAAATACACCTAAAATATAAGAGTTTTTGAGTTCACGAGGCTTTAGAAGTAAGTATTTACTGACATTCAACGATGTCAGTCGAACCCAAGGATCATTATAGTGGGGAACCACGCGCAAACCGAAGCTAATGCGTGGCTAGTGTTTAAAAACTGCGCGAATCCCTTTGGCATTTTGCTTTTGAGACGTCGCAGGCATTAGGCAATAAATTCCGCGCTGTCTCTTTCAATGAAGTGGGCAGGTGTTGCCCGGGTAGATAGTTCCCTGAGATCACGCTGATATTAACATGTTACCGGTGCAATGGCCGAAGGAACTCAGTTAAAAAGAATGACGGACACAATGTTCTCATATCATCTCTCCGTCGAAAAAAGGTCTTGCTCGTGTCCACAGAGAGAGAGAGAGCGAGAGAGAGAGAGAGAGAGAGAGAGAGAGAGAGAGATAGAGGGTTTTGGAATTTTTGTATATAAGGCGTGTGGTAAATGCCTACTTGTACTTATAGACTCGCCGACTACCATGTGACCAACTTGTCCAATCACTGGGAATGCTCTGCTGCTGATATTATTATCTATACTGGCTGATTCTAATCTTAGCTCATTACTATTTAGATCTTCTTGGACGACGGACCAAAAGGATTCTATACCACAGGACTTATTGACTTACCAAAGGATTCTATTTCACAGGACTTATTCACTTACCAAAGGATTCTATATCACAGGACTTATTCACTTACCAAAGGGGATAACTCGGGACTTACTTACTTATTTACTTTAAGTTCTTTACAATTGGCCAAGGATGACGGCCAGATACTTAACAGAGGGAGGGAGAGAGAGAAAGAGAGAGAGAAAGAGAGAGAGAGGGGAGGGAGAAAGGGAGAGGAGAGAGAGAGAGAGTATAGAGAACACTTACAGAACACGGAACTGTTACTTCTGCGTAGAGCAAACTGCATCTCTTCTCAAGACCACATCACCACTTTGCAGGCTGATCGAGTCCGGTGATTTCGACAACATTTTGTTAATTTCTGTATTAGATACGGGTTTCTAGATAAATCATTTCTTATTACATATCTTATTTACCGAGGTAGATATTGAACTTTGTGAACTCGTCACTTCTAGCTACTGGCTTTATTTTAAATAACATATCTACTCGCACACCTATTCAGCTCGCTTACATTGTTACTATGTGTAGTTTAGTGTGGGTGTACAAATGTGAGGGTGGTACGAATCTGAGAGAATCTGTCTGTAACTGTGTATTGTACATACACAGTCACAGACATACTCTCTCAAATTCTTACAAACACACTCACTCACATTCCTACACCCACACTAAACTACACATAAAGGGGTTTCGCTTACAGTGTAATTATGGTAAAACACACACTGACAAACAGAGTCACGGACTATCTTACACACACACACACATACATACACTAATGTACACACATATTCACACACCCATGCACACACATATACACAAACACACGGAATCCCTCGCATACATACTCACACACACACACACACACACACACACATTATATATATATATATTATATATATATATATACATAGTCAGTCTGAGTTCGACCCTAGCCAAGGATAGTTGTTGTGTCTAGCCACACTAAAGAGGCGGGAAACGCCGAACACGTGTTTGTGGATGACTTATATATATATATATATATATATATATATTATATATATATATATATATATATATATATATATAAAGGATAAGGGGGGTTATCAATCAGACTATACAGTTGCTCGCTATTATTTGTGATTATTATAAAATCTGGAATTAGGTGTATTAAGATGTATGGAGATAATGTTTAAAACAAAAGTTTGCTATCATTAACATAGTGAATTATTGATGTAACCACGTAGATATATATATCGAACACACACACACACACACACACACACACACACACACACACACACACACATATATATATATATATATATTTATATATATAGATGAAAATAAATAAATATTTGTCTGACGTATTGCTGCAACAATAGACGTACAGAAATAACGTCACGCACATACACCCACTCACACAAACACACAAACACATACACACATTTCTATTGATAGATATATAGAGAAAGAGAGAGAGAGAGAGAGAGAGAGAGAGAGAGAGAGAGAGAGAGAAGAGAGAGAGAGAGAGAGAGATATATATAAATACATAGAGAAAGATATATTTGTATATATATATATATATATATATATATATATACATATATATATACACACACCACATATATATACACACACACACACACACACATATATATATATATATATATGTGTGTGTGTGGTGTGTGTGTGTGTGTGTATAAGTGTGTGTGTTTGTGTGTAAGAATAGATAGATAGATAGATAAAAAGGATAGGTATCTTATCATATCGACCGGAGCCGAAAACGTTAAGAAATAATATGAGAAGTAGAAATAAATTCTTTTATGAGAAAACACAGAATTAATTCTACTTCCGTAGGCTTCAATATGTGTATCAATTTACCCATATGAATTTTAAATTATTTTTTTTACAATTTTTATCTTCTCTCGCCATATTTTCATGAGATTTCGTCTGATTCCTCAAGGGTAAAGTTTTATGAATCAATAATATACAGCAAACATTGCACGAGGCATAAATATGGAATCTTGTTTCTGTGTAATTTGATAATTACGAGTCGAAAGTTCTTGTTTTCCCCCTGTTATTTTCTTGTAGCAGATTTGATGTTAAAGAGAATTATTCCGGCGCAGAAGTAATAAGTCACAAATACACTTAAATTATCAGAAATAGAATATTCGAACTTAAACTTTGCAAGCTCGGATGCTATCTTAATTTACTATCAATGAATTTACCATAACGAAATTTAATACGTCGTAAGGAAAAAGAACGTAAGAGTTTATATCTTGCTTCGTTGTCTCTTATTTATTCAGATATTATTCAGGTAAAGTAACGTATATCCTCCCATAGAGACACATAAACACAAAAATTCATGCATACTTGCATGTATATAATAAATACATACACACGTACGAGTGGATGGACAAAGACATACAGACAGACAGACAGACAGACACACACACACACACACACAATATATATATTATATATATATATATATATATATGTATATGAGTATGAAAAGGTGGAATGAAAGCATCACGCATCAGAGCTCATTTACTCCGTGGTGTTTGTGATCGGAGAAGAATGTGAAATCGATATCGAATGTCAAATATATATATATATATATATATATATATATAGTGTGAACAAAAAGTATTAAGACAATCAGGAATATTTCTTGTATGTTGTTTATTCTCAACTAGTTTCGACCTTAGGTCATCGTCAGGAGAACATTTCTTATTTGAAGAAATTGTTGATAGATTATTAGAAAGGGAGCATTATAGAAGAATTATAAAAGTTGAAGTGTTTTTGAGGGTTTGACATGCTATTAAAATCCGGGTAGGCGAGTGTGTTTAATAGTAGCATGTCGATTTGTTCCGTGAAGAACCTCTATGAGGTAGGTTATTTTTTAGATGCTCTTATATATGTGAGGGGAGGGGTTTATGGGAGTTGTGTGTATGACTGTATGTGTATACATATATATGTATGTGTGTGTTTACATATACGTGTGTGAATGTGAGTGTGTGTCTGTATCACGGTATTGTGCGCGTGATATATATATATATATATATATATATATATATATATATATATCTTATTATAATGGAGATTGTGGGTTTGTCTGTCTGTAACCGAAACTATATTACTATTAAAGTCACAATTCCCTTTTATTTACATCACATTCTCCATGATTTTATTTTTATTTAAACCTCAATTATTAATAAAATTGTTTTACATTATTAATACTGTTGACCCTATCTACCTACTAATAACATGCAATTGTATTTATATATACAACAAAATAGCGGTTTACAGTGTGAATTGGAAGGCTAATTTGCATATTGATCTTAACAATTTGATTTTAATAAATATATGCTTAGTATTATTGATTTCTAATTGTTTGATTTTATATTAATGAATATGAGCAAAAATCTCGGGGTTAAATCTTAAAAGAAATCCATTAACAAGAAGAAATAACTGTAATATTATTCTTTACTTCCCATTTTAACTAAATAGTCAAATTAGGAAAATTTACCAATGAAAGACGGGAGTAAGGGAAAATGATGGAAGAGTTAGTTTCAAAGTTGTTCTATTTTTCAATCATACCCCCTCTGTTCCAAATCTTTTTATCTGAATTCTTATTCAGTTTCATTAGCCTTTCAAATTTAACATGATATTTTATTATATTAAAACTTAAATACTTGCACCCGGAGGGTGCATATATTTGCTAGTATATATAATGGTTATAGTAGTACAGGAAAAGAGTTATGGGTCTACCATGGTTTCCTTCCAAATGATTTTATCAGGACCCAAGTCGATGTAATTCCTCCCTCTTTCTCTCTCTCTCTCTCTTTCTTTCTCTCACTATCTATCTCTCTCTCTCTCTCTCTCTCTCTCTCTATATATATATATATATATATATATATATATATATATATATATATATATAATATATACTATGTTGAACATGACGGACATTTCAGCTTCTGGTTATTTTTAAGCATGAAAGGTACAACCGAGTAGTAGTGTGAGTGGGTAGGAGGGGGAACTTGCAGAAATTAAAAGAAAGGCTGACCAAGAATACACACAATATATATATATATGGTGCCCAAGTATCCCCAGTCTTATACATATACATATGTATTTATATATAAAATGTTCTTTATTATGTTTTTAAATTAAGTTTGCTCAATATAGATGATAGATCATATGCAGATCTAAGTTGCATTTTTAGATCTAAGTTAAATCTCCGACCATAGATAGTTCGTAGTTCTAAGTATCATTCATAAAATACCACAGGCAGTGTCAATCTATGTCAAAGATATTATAATTTAGATATATCTATCTATCCAATTGTCTATATGTCCTTCCTTCACTCTCACTCTATCGCTCTTTCTCTCTCTCTCTTTCTCTCTCTCTCTCTCTCTCTCTCTCTCTCTCTATATATATATATATATATATATATATATATATATATATATATATAAGTAAAAGTAAAGTCGTCGGTGTCAGCCAAACAGCGAAGGAGTCTATCCCTTTTTAAACTAGCGCTAGACCAAGGAATTATTTTAGCGTCTGAAGTGGACCACCGCACCTACCACCAGCTCCCCACTTTACTAGACTGAACCCTTGGCGAGGGCCGGTATCGAACCATCCGAACATTCTACCGACTGAGCAAACCTTTAACTTACTCTCATAATCAAAACCTTTGAATATAACATTATGACTTGAAACGAACATTGTACTTTATTTTGAGTGACACTTTTCTCCTTGATATGTTTAATGCTGCTCATTTCAAATTGAAAAGTATTATTAGAATCATTGTATTTCCATTTCCTGAGCTAAAATTATTTTAGAAATACTAGCAAATATATGCACCCTCCGGGTGCAAGTATTTAAGTTTTAATGTAATAAAATATTGTATTAAATTAGAAAGGCTAATGAAACTAAATAAGAATACAGATAAAAAGATTTGAAACAGAGGGAGTATAATAAAAGATTTGAAACAGAGGGAGTATAATAAAAGATTTGAAACAGAGGGAGTATAATAAAAAATGGAACAACTGAACCTTACTCTTCCATCACTCTCGTCTTTCATTGTTATTTTTTCTAATTTAAGTATTTAGTTATAAGAGGAAGTAAAGAATAAAATGACAGTTATTTTATCTTGTTAATGGATTTCATTTAAGAATCATTGAAGAGATTTTTTGCTTATATTCATTAAAATAAAACCAAACAGTTAGAAATCAATAATACTAAGCACATATTTATTAAATTCGATTTTTAATATAATATGCAAATTAGCCTTCCCGTTCACACTGTAAACTGCTATTTTGTTGTATATATAAATATAATTGCATGTTGTCAGTATGTAGATATGGTTAACAGTATTAATAATGTAAGACAATTTTATTAATAATTGAGGTTTAGATAAAAATAAAATCATGGAGAATGTGATGTCAATAACTAAGAGAATTGTGACTTGATTAGAAATATAGTTTCGGTTACAGACAGAAAAACGCACAATCTCCATTATAATAAGATATCAACAACCACCAGCTTTTATTATAACTCCCTCGAAGTATAAAAGCAATAATATCTACACCTCACCCACCATCATAGAATTGATCAGTGCGAGGATACTTTGATATCCCAATATCAATCATACTCATGAAATAATCAACCCGCATAACTAGTGTATCCAGAAAGATTCAATTCCTCTTATGCAGTATTTCACGAAGAGCTTATAATTAAAGAGATGATAAACATACTGAGTTGTTTACATTTAATCGCAATTTTAAATATGAATATCATTACGCTGCGTTTACCTATATCAATTGAATTGTCGTGGTAGTAAAAGGACACTTGCTACATTAAGAATAAATATGGGATTGCGGAGTTAATCCATGTGTGACAGAGCAACGTAACTGTAGCGTAATTATTATGGTCTACAGATATTTAGGAGATTGAAAAGAAAAGGGTAATCGGATTTTTGGAGAAAGAGAAGAATAAAAAAAGAACTAAAAGAAGTTAAAGTTTGGAAGGCTAAACACTCAACGGGTGCCAGCCATTGACCGATCACTGACCCCAGAGATAGATTTAAAAATAAGAACGGAAGTCCCAGTTTCTGCGGAGGAGCGGAAGTGGATGTGATCCCCCACCGTCGATCTCACAAACGGAAGTAAAGAAAATTGGATCTCTCTTTCGCCGGACCTGTACGTGTTTGTTGGGTCTCCGTCGTGACAAGTCTAGGGCAGTAATGAACAGAGCACCTGAACCTCATTTTTGATAGAACAGCATGATCTTACTCTCTCACTCTCCTTCTATCTGAAAAAGAACCCACGAGCCTAGAAAGAAATAAACAGCACCTTATTTGACACTATGACTTTCGTATGTTGTTTCACTGAACTAACAAGTATTACTACAAACCGACTTGGCAACACTAGCAGCAGTCGTTGTTCCTGAGACGGGCGGCCATGTGTTCCTAATTAATGTTGTGAATAGGATAACAGAAACGGCTTAAGAGTTCCTCTTTATTGGGTTTAACATATAGTGGTTTCAGTTGACAGGGGAAATGGTTGCTTGTGCGTGATCATTAATTAAACAAAGATTCTAAATTAAAGATGGTACGAAACACTTTGGGATTTGTTGTAGGTGACTCACCTATGACACGATCATGGACTTACCCAAAGGGTATATATTTAACAGAGTAAAGCTACTCAAAAGAGTAGTACCAGATACAGTTCTTCGTGTAAGCTGAAACAAGGAAACCCTTCCATTGTACGTGGATATATATTGTTGAATACAATCTGTTCCCTACATTTTATACCCGTGTTGAGTTATTAGTTATTGACCCTTAAACAGGTCATGACAGGATTTGAGACGCATTTTTCGTTATTCTTTTATTTCTGTTTTTATGTGATTCAATTATGTGATTTATAGACTAAGCGAGGTCATGTGGTTTATACCTCAGTCAATCAACATCCCGAATACGTGGATGGTTAACTACTTAATCGCTGATACTGAGAGAGGTTCATTTGCAATCATTGACAAAGGAGTTGCAAGACTGAGGAGCACCAAGGAACCACCAAATGATTCTTTACCAAGGATCGCGCTCTGCTTAACACAAAAGGATTTCTGTTGGACAAGCGCTTCGTTTGAGGCCTAAAAGATAACCACTTAAATCGTAACAAAATGTTCTTAAAATCTTTCTTATAGGTTGGGAATCCTTTTTTGCTTGTGATAAAGATGGTTCCAATGCTTCCAAAATTTTCGCTATGTAGGTTCTACCCCCATTACGATGTCTTCATTTTATTGGAATTTACTTATTGTGTTGTAATAGGCATTATATCTTGTCATTTAACTATTGTTTCGATTTCAGATAAATTGAAAAGAAAAATCAACGGGCGTTTGTGACCCCAGCGACCTTTTTTTAATTGAAACGAAATATACCTATCCAATTATGTAGTTTTAGATATATATGGTTATAGAATCTATATGGAGGCATGTATTGTAAAGGTTAGAGTCGTAGGAATTGGATTCGTCGACCCGGGTTCAAATCGAGGACGAGGCTATTTGCATGTCACAAAGTATGCACCCAATTACTCTTCCTCCAGCTATGGGTAAATAGGAGTGCTGACTGAGCTCTTTAACCTTGAGTAGGTAACCAGTCTTGGAAAAACGAAAACACTGGATTCAAACAGTTAAACTTCGCGTAAGAAATTGGCCTTGTGTTACATCCTCTTTGTGCGGAGGGGTTGGTATATATATATATATATAATATATATATATATATATATATATATACATAGAGAGAGAGAGAGAGAGAGAGAGAATCACAAAAACCTAGAAACTGTTAACTTTCAATAGCTCAGTCGGTAGAGCGTTCGGCAAGAAACTACAATGTTCCTAGTTTGATACCGGCCTCGCCAACTCAGCGTATGAGCAGCACAGGGCTCTGTGCAGTAAAGTAAGGAGCTGATGGTAGGTGTGGCGCTCGATCTCAGACTAAAAAAACAATCACCTTGGTCGAGCGCTAGTGAAAATGGGATAGACTCCCTCGCTGATTGGCTGATACCGACTTTAAACCAACTCGACGAGTCTTAATATCATTGACATTTGCTGATATTTTGTGAATAATTATCATTTCTGATCATTTAGCAATGTTTGACATTAAACCGAAGGGAAAAGATTCATTAGGGTGTGACAACCTTCGATAAAAATGAAATCAACTCATCCAATTACCCTGGGTAATTTACTTTCAGAATATAGCTATATATTTGTTTTATTATCGATCCTAGCAAAAAAGAAAACACCCTCCGGGCAGTGTTAAAATTAAATTTTGAAAGATTTTGTCTGAGCGGGTGAGAGGTAAAAATTCAATGTCAGGGGGTTTGTATCTAAAGTAAGGGAAATCATCAAATTTATTAAAGGAGCAAAAAAATAAAACAATTTGATATGGAAACTTAGCTATGTTCCCCTCAAATAAAATGTTATGTGCATCTATTAATTATCAATTGAATAATTATTTTGAATATTCAACACATAAATTGTACATAAAATCGTCGGTATTTATTTGTTTGTAAACTTTTTAGTTAGCATCTTTTTTTTTTTGTAATTAATTTTCTCGTAAAACTCTATATGTTAGATAAATATTAGAATAAAACAAAGTATATGAAAATATATAATACCGGATATGTTTTTCTTAAAACTTGTTTTTATAAAACAATAAGGGTGATCTAAGTTTACAAACTCAAATTTTCAGAGTATATAATATAAGGGTGTTCTTTATTGTATGTATTGACGATTTTGGATAATGTGACGTAAGCAGTCTGGTAGTTGCAGACAAATTGAGACCGAATCTCCATTATCAATTGGTAGACTTGTCTTAAATTGCTTTTATTATTATTATTATTATTATTATTATTATTATTATTGTTGTTGTTGTTGTTGTTGATGATGATGATGATTGTATTTTTCTTGTATTTTTTCTTTTCAAAAGTACGGTTCGTATTAAAATAAATGCCAGTCTTTGATTGTCTCAAACTGTTCTTCCTTTATAAAAATACGTGCGACCGGTCGTTGTACAAACAAATATAGATTCATCCAGATAGACATACAGGGATGAGTCTTTCATATATATAGATACATCGGCTTACGTAGATATTGGCAGTAGATATCACTGGTGTTATTAACATGTCTAGCGACTCCCCAGTGACAATATGAATAAGTTTTCTCTGGAATACATTATTAAATAGACTGGGTTCTTGTTACACATTAAAGTATATCTATGTATTTCAAGTTGAATAACCGACTGGTCAAATTTCTAAGCTTAGATAATGACCTACCTAGAATACATGACACATTTCCTCATAAAGATAACAATATCATAACTATGATTTATACTAAATAGACCCTGAATACATCCTGAAAAGCACTAGTTTCTACCAGAAGATTAAAGTTAAGCAGTGATGAATCTTCTCAGTACTTGAAAGGGTGACTACTTAGTAACAGTTGATACTGTAAGCAACCTGATGCCCATGTGCCAGATTAAGTAAATTGCATCGAATAGCATTATTCATCATATATAATGGTAACTGTTATATCAACTTTTTTATATATAAGGATTTTTATTGATCTTTCAAACTTATGTATACTTAAGATAAGTGAAAAAATTGAATCATTCTTTTTTATTATTTCCATACATTTTATTGAAGTATCAATGATTTAGACACACATAGGAAGTGATTATTTGCCTTGTTGTTAACTTTTCCTGAGTTGTAGCAAAAAGTCATATTTTTCTAAACAACTTTGACATCACTGTGGAACACAATGTTTGTTGAATTGGATCTGTCACTTGATCTTGACTATTCTTTTTACTACTGACTCCAAAAATTACCCCAGTTTTTCTATCTCATATCAACTTTTTGGAGCTATGGGATAATCTCGATTTTTTTCTCAAAATCCGTAAAAATACAGCTTCTAACAAATTTTTGCTTATTTTATGGAAGGTTTAAAATGGTATATATAATGGGAAATAATTAAACATTACACTGGGAATCACATATTTGAGCTAGATCTGACACTTGTTTTCGACAAACATTTAGATTCTGAATCCAAAACCTGCCCCATTTTTTTCTGTATTACATCAACTTTTTAAGTAACTGAATACCCTCACTTGGTCTCAAAAAACATTAAAATACTGCATGGGAAAATGTTTTTAAAATTTACAATGGAATATGATAAAAGGATTGTTTGACTGTAATGTTTGTACGAATTCATCTTTTTAATACAAAGGATATTGTTACTGTAAGTCAGAGTGTGTGCAAGTAGTTAAGGTAAAAATGTACACAGTTTTTTCTAGAGTGTCCAATATGTGGTGAATTCCTCTTTATGATCTTTAGCCAGCCATTATATTTACATCCCAAATATTTTGATACCATTCATCTATGAATTTCAAATCTTGGTGGAATCATTCATCTTGCTCATAGCTGATGAAATCAATGTTTTTCAAGAAGTTAAACAAGATAGCTATGCAGAAAATGGAACTTGATACTCGTCGAAATCAAGCATTTTATGGCTATCAAATTTCAGTGTAATTCATTGATTATGCATTCCAAAGAAATTTCCTGACAAGGTGAAGTACTTGTCAAGAACCAAGCATTCTTCTCGAGTTCTGACATCATCCCGATGAAATGTTCATCTTAGATAACTTCCAGAATCTTTAGACCATCAAACACATGTGGTACTTAAAGCATTTGCCTTCAATTGGCCATGCTTTAAGGAATTGCTTCAAGAGACCTAGTTTCATGGGTGCGAACATAATTTTCTTTATGTTAACAAATGGCTCATGTAGACTTTTGCGATCAACAGGTTTGAGGTCATATCTTGGAGGACAATTCCTCCCCACAGAATCCTTCTCTCAGGTTCTACTACCCCACATTGGGATTCCAGCTCAATGAAGCACTGGACGTATAGCTGATAGTAGACTAGGATACTCAATTCTACATTTGTTTTTCTTGTTATAATGGTGACGTTTTCATTAAACAAAAGTAAAAGTCTGTGCAATTACATTTTGTCTCTCACCAAATCATAGGTATATCAAATGGCAACTTATCACATGTTCCCTTGTTCCATACCTGTAAATTCTCAACACACTGCTTTCACATCTTGGAAGGGACCCACGCCTTGTCTTAATTGACACGTTTTAAATCAAATATGTAAAATAGACAAGCTTCACAAATGCATTGATGTTTGTTCTTTGACTGGGAATCAACCTAGTCACCAGATTTGAATAATTCGCCTTTATTTTCAATAAAACAATTAACACAATCAGTTGACCAGTTCTATTACTTACAGACAAACAATACAATTGTACTTATCCTGGGAGTAAGCTGAAGAGAAAAAAACTTGACATGATATAAGAAAATTGAGTGCAGATTTGAAATCATCATGCCACTATTAGTCTAAATCAAATGAGAAATCAAATTCAACAGAAATTATGTCTAAAATTCTCCCCGCTGTAATCAAGAAAAATAATAACTTCCTATGCAAAATTTGAGTCAATAATAAAACATGGTAAGGTTTATAACTTTTCTAAATGTTTTCTTTCTGTCCAAAACTGTTTTGTTTTTATCCAATACTTTGTCTATATATCTATTGTTTTTTATTCATTTTCATAAGAGACGATAAAAACAGGTAAGATAATAAAAATGAATTACAATAAAACTCGTCTAATAAAATTCAGACAAGAAAATAATCATTTATTTCATTACATTAAATAAAACGCCTGTTGAACTATTTGATATTTTTCCCCAATATTGTCTTTGTTACTCTGTCTGTACCTTCAGCTAATATTCGTATTTTTAATCTGGGCGTTTGGCTTATGATCAGAATGTCACTTGTAAGCTGGATCGATTCTTACTAACTAAATTTATTCTCAGGTGTATGTAATGGTGCGTTCTTAAGGGATCAAAGCTTATTAAACATCACAACTGTCGGTAACTTTCCATGGACCCCATTAATCTAAATATAATGGACCCTAATTTAAATATTCTAACTACAGGTACGCACATAATATATGACTGCTCATAAATTAACAGTGAGGATATATCAAACCCTCAATTGTTCTTCGTGTTCCCATCTTATACTGGCAGGTTTTTTTTCATCTGAAAAGATGAAAAAGTCTGTTTAGATGGAAGGGATACTTTACTTTGTTCAAAAATTGTATCAAACCCTCAATTGTTCTTCGTGTTCCCCATCTTATACTGGCAGGTTTTTTTTCATCTGAAAAGATGAAAAAGTCTGTTTAGATGGAAGGGATACTTTACTTTGTTCAAAAACATTGTAGCTGGCCTATTCTTTTATCCTTCATAGCCTGTGATAAAAATTGCCCCTTTCTCATATCATATTAACTGTAGCAAATGTCTTCAGACACTATTGCCTGTTAAGAAATTCAGCCACTCCCATATCCTGACAATGGACCTGATCGACTTACTGGGGGCGTTATAAATCATTGCCTGGATCTGAAGAGTGAGGCTTCTGAGTGGCTCTATCTTCGTAATGAAATGACTATGCTCTGTAATGTCTTTAGATTGACACCCAAACATTAAAAAAATTCGAATTGGAGGTCCCAACGTCAATGCCAAGTAGGACCATTATGCCGTTTTGAATTTCTCTTTGAGTGAATTATATCATGCTACTGCTTCCTGTATACTACCCAACTTATTCTAGTTTGCTACACAGTAGACACAACCTGAAATAAACAAAGCACATCTGTTAAATTAATTCTTTAAAATTGCGGCAATTTACTCATAACATCTTGTATAGATTCAAACGCACAATTACCTTTCTAGTGATTTGTACGGATGTCATTGGTGTAGATTGTTTACGTTAGATCGACTTCTTTTGTTGTAAGGCTAATTATAAATAGATAATCTACTTTTGTTCTTATTCATCAAGTAAAACTAAACCTATGAAACTTCAATATTGGAAATCGGTTAGCAAATTATTTACCTCGCTTAGTAAATTCTGTCTAATAATCATTATGTTGTGAGTCTTTACCAAAATAAGCTAAACTAAATAAATAATTATGTGCATTGGCCTATGGAGGGTTATTGAAATTGATGATATTGTGAACAAGTTTAACATTAAGGATTCCGATTGTCATTGCATATTCCACTTTTTCTGGATAGAATAAACCAAGTATAGTAAAGATATGTGTCGATTTTGCTTCAAGCAACAATATGGCGACCAGAAGATATTCCTAATCTTGTGAATGGATAAGAAGAAAAGTGAGAGACCACATTGACGTTAAAACATGTTATTCTTGTTTTATGAACATATCTGTGTAAAAGTGTGCATTCTATAGATTAGTGCCACATATGATATTCCATGTGAAGCCAGTAATAATTTGGCAGACAGTTGTCGTAATGTCTTCCCCGAGGCGTTGCATTCGGTGTTATTTTAATAGTTTATTTTTCGAAATCTCTTTGTTCACCTTATACAAAACTTTCGTATTGAATTGAAACAAGAACTTGAAATACTTATCTTTGATAAACGAGAACAAAAATGTAAACAAGTATAACTTTTTATCTTTACATGCATATACTATGCGGGGGTTTACTATACAAGTCAATGCCTTCATAACAAATGGTATCTTACACACACACACACACACACACACACACATATATATATATATATATATATATATATATATATATGCATCATTTATATATATATATATATATATATATATATATATATATATATATATATATAATATAATAAAGTGAGGTTCAGTTTATCATATCAAATACGACGTAGGAAATAATCTCCGGTTCAGATTATGGACAAGTCTGTCTGCATTTCACATAGCATTAATACCTTGGGAAAATATGAATCGTACTAATCTCCCTCCAGCTATGGGTAAATTGTAGAATAGACTGGGCTCTTACAGCTCATTATGTCACTTCGCTTAAAACATGTTATTCTTGTTTTAGGAACATATTTGTGTAAAAGTGTGCATTCTATAAATTAGTGCGACACACGAAATTCCATGTGAAGCCAGTAATAATTTGGCAGACAGTTGTCGTAATGTCTTCCCCAAGGCGTTGCATTCGGTGTTATTTTAATAGTTTATTTTTCTAGAAAACTTTCGTATTGCTACCTCCAGCTATGGGTAGATTGTCGAATAGACTATGCTCTTAAAATTTATTATGTCAACCGATCTAGGAGAAAAATCAGAATTTCAACCTTTTAAACTTCGCTTAAGATATTGAAACAATATAAAATTCTACTCGTGCGGAGTGATTCGTATATATATATATATATATATATATATATATATATAGGGTCATCCACAGACACGTGTTTTGACTTATCAAGTCTCTTCAGTGTGGCTAGAACATTTTGTAAGCTACCTACAGCCAAAATTGAAATCCGATCGGTTGGGGTGTCAGTCCGGCACCTTAACCATTAGGCTGTTTTCACTTACAGAACGGGAAGGGGATTTAACTGTTTTAATACACACATCGCTTTGTGTGTAAAGGCCGTCACAGAGTGCTCCATTCCTTAGAAGAGCGTTGCGTTTACGCTTGAGTTGGCGGCCGTCAGCGAGATCCCCCCAAAGTGCTCAACCCTAGGGGATGGTGAGCATATATAGGGTCATCCACAGACACGTGTTTCGACTTATCAAGTCTCTTCAGTGTGGCTAGAACATTTTGTAAGCTACCTACAGCCGGAATTGAAATATATATATATATATATATATATATATATATATATATATATATATATATATATATATCACAGGCACAAGAATCTGCCATCGGTGATCACCTTTGTAATATAAATAGTTGTAAAATCAACTATAGGATTCAGCAATTTTCTGTTCTATACAGGGCCAGGACAAACCACCACCTTAATGTCCTCGAGGCACTACCATTTTTTTACCGTCCGACCTTGTGTAGACAAAGACACCTAAAACACTCCCTAGTAATTTTTGCTGGGGACGTGGTAGCTGAAGTGGGGGTAACGTGAAGGTAAAATATACACTTTTTTTTCTTTCCTTCGTGTTCCTCCCACATTTACATGGTCTTATCCCCCTCTTTTACCGAATATATATACAGTTTGACTTTTAAACGACCTGCCGGTTGTTACTTTTGAAAAAGCACCAGTCGAAAGGGCTCTTAAGTTTCTCCTTCTTTCGCTCTCTTTTCTTTTTAATCAATAAAGTATGATCCTTTTTAAAATCATATACAAATTTAGCTGTACAAAAAATTTGTTTGTATATATATATATAATATATATATATATATATATATATATATATATAATGTCTCTCTGTCTTTGTCTGTATCTGGTTGAGCCCATGTATGTGTGTGTATGCATTGAAAGGATAATGTGCTATATTCCTAAGTAAATAGTGCTGGATATCGTGGATATAACCATAGCTGTAAATAATTGAAAGAATTTATCATTTACGGATAGATTTAGGCTGACTTATTAGAATACTAATACTTAAGCGAAATTTACGCCGAACCATATTCGTAAACCGAACCATAACCGTAGCCGTAAATGATGAATGAAAAAATTGGAAATTCAAGGAAATTACATATTTTCTTCATCTTCTTCGTCTTTCTTTCTTTCTTTCTTTCCTTCTTATTCCTCCTTCTTCTTCTTTCTTTCTTTCTTCTTCTTTTTTTCTTCCTCTTTTTTCTTCTTCTTCTTCTTCTTCTTCTTCTTCTTCTTGGTTACGCACAGTTAATAGCCTGTGATTCTCAATCCAAACAGTTGCTTTAGGTATCGCATTGTTGACTTCCTGCCTAAGTGTTACGTTGTAATATTCACGGCACTAAAACGATACATGTACCGTAGTCCTTTTTTCTTTCTTTGTACTAAAATTCCAAAAGTCACCGTGCTGAAATGGTGTCGATAAAAAATCATAACACGAGAAACATGTCGTCACAACTGCCAGCCTTTATTTTCGTGCTCGTATAGTGGGCTTCTACCAGAGAGGAGGGGAGGCAGAGAGAAAGAGAGAGAGAGAACACTACTAGATTACTGGGCTCTCATGAGGTCCGTCCCCTACGACCGCCGCCGGCAAAAAGAGGACGAACCCTTTCTTTTTTTCCCCACGTCACCACGTGACTTCCGGTCAACACCCGACTTCCGCTTGCGGTCAATTCTCCGTTCGGGGTTACGCTACGGTCAAACCATCGCTCTCCTCTTTTGGGTCTTCACTATTTTTTAAGCCTTTGTTATTTATTCCTCCTCCTTCCATTAGTAGTCCTAGCTCACAAAAAGTCAGGAATATACCCATCTTGCAACATAAGTTACTAATATATATATATATATATATATATATATATATATATATATATTATGTGTGTGTGTGTGTGTGTGTGTGTGTGTGTGTGTGTATGTATTTCTGTACCTGTATCTTCGTATATGTGTTGTTATTGTCATAGAATATGAACCAAGATAACAGAGTTCAAATCCTGGACCAGACTCTTTGCATTTTGCATGGAGTTTATACCCAAACGTTTTTTGATGTATATGTTTTCTAAGATATTTTTACGGGCATTTACGTTATTATCATTAATTGTGCACCAATAGAAATACATTATTTAACACTGAAAAATAATGTCCAGTGATTCTTAAACCGATACCCTGTAAATCAGTAAAAACTGCAAAATGATTTATATTTTGTTTCTACACCAACAATATGTGAAAGAGACATTAGAACACTTTCACTTTCCCCATCTTAAAATGTCACACATCATTTTGAATTTAAATGTTCCATGATAAAGCGTTTGTAACACATTTGGTGTTGAAACACATTCCTCTATTTGTTTCTATTTAAATAAATAAATAAATAAAGATTCTTCCACTCGACATGCTTACAAATTAGTTATAGACGCCAATACTTGTGTCGTTTAAAACCACATTTTAACTCCTTAATTGCATTAGCGAAAACTTTTGACACAAAATTGAGTTATTCATTGGGAAAACAAAATAAAAGTGAAACATTAGTTTTCAAATGTTCATCCACAAAAATTAGCCCCCGCCAGAAAAAAAATACAAAAACAAAGAAAAAACAAAACAAACAAAAAACCCAGCAAAAATCAAGGAATGAAAACATGTGGTGTGCATAATTTACCTTCGAAAAGGAATTCTAAAAATGTGCGTCGTAAATTTATTTTTTAAATTTATTCATTTAATGTGTATTTATTTATTTATTTATTTATTTTTACAAAAACCTGAACTGTGACCGCTTTCATTTCCGTTGTTGTCAACTAAAATCCACAGCAACTAAAAACCAACGAAATAAAATAGCCATTTGCAACATTAACCAGATAAATAATAATAATAATAATATAATAATAATAATAATAATAATAATAATAACAAAAATGGGAAGAAAAACAATTATATGGACACTTCAAGAGTGTTGCACATGAAAAGACTTGGACATGGTTAAGAAAAGGAAACCTCAAAAGAGAAACTGGATCATTAATAATTGCTGCACAAAATAATGCCATTAGGACAAACTATATCAAAGCGAAAATTGATAAGACCAAACAAAATAATAAATGTTGCGGTAATAGAGATGTACCTGTAAACCATGTACTCTGCGAATGTAGTAAACTAGCACAACGGGAGTACAAAACTAGACACGACTGGGTTGGGAAGGTGATCCACTGGGAATTATGCAAAAAATTTAAATTTGACAATACAAAAAAAAATGGTATATGCATAAACCAGAATCTGTTCTTGAGAACGAAACGCATACAATTCTCTGGGACTTTGAAATAAAAACAGATCACCTTATCCCAGCAAGAAGACCAGATCTAGTGTTGATTAACAAAAAAGAAAGAACTTGTCAACTGGTGGATTTTGCAGTTCCAGCAGATCACAGGGTGAAGCTAAAGGAAATGAAAAAATTGACAAATACTTGGACCTTGCCAGAGAACTAAAAAAGTTATGGAATATGAAAGTGAAAGCGATACCAATTGTAGTTGGTGTACTTGGAACAGTCCCAAAAGGATTGGAAAAGGGTTTGGAAAGTCTAGAAATCAGAGGAAGAATTGATACCATCTAGAACACTGCACTGCTGCAATCTGCTTGAATACTCAGAAGAGTCCTGGAGTCCTGAGGAGACTTGCTGTCACTCAGACTCCAGTGAAAGGCCATCAGCTAACACTGATGTGAAAACTCAAAAGGAGTAAATAATAATAACAATAATAATAATCAGAAAAAGAAGCAGGAGAAGGAGGAAGAGAAACTAACAATAATAATAATAATTATAATAATGATAATAGTCAAAGTGACAGGTCACCAGGACACTTCTGAGTATTCTAGCCGATCTTAACAATGCTGTTGTTTTAATGGTCTTGATTTTTCCTCTGATTTCAATTCCCCCAGTCTGCTTATTAAACGTTCGGGACCGACCCAAGGGCACGGACTTCAATTGATATGACCTTCACCATCATATTCGACAATTTTTTCAGCTCTCTGGCAAGGTCTAACTTCTGTCTATCTTTTTTGATCTCTTTAATTCTCAATTTGTGGTCGGCCACGACTATAAAATCTACTAGATGACGTGCTCTTTTTTCCTTATTAATTAACACTAGGTCAGGTCTTATGGTTCGAATTTGGTGAACTGATTAAATTTCAGAATCCCAGATAATTTTATAACTCTCGTTCTGTAGGTTGTATGCTATTTTTTGCAAATACCATTTTGCAGTATGATACAAATTGAATTTCCGAAACTCCCAGTGTGTCACCTTTCCCACCCTGTCGTGTTTAATATGATATTCTTGATATGCAACTTTGCCACATTCGCATATTACATGCTTGATCATCTCGACTACATTTGCTCTTCTGTTGTTTCTTATCTATTTTGACGTTGATATACTTTGTTTTTTATGACCCTCACTTGTGATACATCATATAAGAAATTCAGTTTCTCTCTTGTGTTTTCCATTTCTTAACAATGTCTAAGTCTTCTTATCTATAATGTCTCCAGTTTGTCGCTTGAAGTACCCATATAATTGTTGTCTTCCAATTTCCGTTTTCTAGTTTTTTGTTGTTTTTCTGTTTATCCATATGTTGCAAATGGCTTTTGTAATTACACATTCGTAGCTCTTTTTAATGCATTCTTCGAATCCATGGATTTTTGTGTCTACTCCAGCTTTAATGTTGACGACAGCTCTTTTCCTCCTTTTCTTCATACGTATAGTCTATGTCATCTTTCGTGCGTAATGCCTTGTGCATTGTCATCACTTTCCTGTCTTTATGTCTGTTTGTCTGAATTCGCCTTTGTTTTTTTTTTTTGTTTGTCAAATGGTTCAGTGTATTTTACAATGGGAACTGCCCAGCTATTTATTCCATTGACTATATTGATGCTTTAGAGCTTGATGTTTTCCTCTTATTATTTCATTCCGTGTTTTTCACACCTGAGTAAATTGACTGGAGTCTCAGGTCTACATGATTACTCTGACTATTCTAGCTGATCTTAACAAGAATATTATCTGGGTGGTCTAAATTCTTCCTCTGATTTCCGCTTCCTCTACTCTACTTTCTAAAAAACTTCAATGGAGCGTGCCAAGTGGTCTAATTGGTATCCTTTTCACCCTCATATTCCATAGTTTCTTCTTCTTCTTCTTCTTCTTCTTCTTCTTCTTCTTCTTCTATTATTATTATTATTATTATTATTATTATTATTATTATTATTATTATTATTATTATTATTAAAATGAGCGCGCCAAGTCTCTTTAAATTTAAAACTATGATAAATCGTGGTTCCAACTAAGTTTGACATGAAATGTTATGGACATGTAATAATAATTAAGTTTCGCTGTTGCAAGAGAGGAAGAAGCTGTAATTCATCAAATCAAGTGAAGAACTAGAATTCATAATTTCACCATTCTTGACACTCTAAAGGCTACTTAAAATGAAGATAATAAGATTACAGTTTTAGATTTTGTGAATTTGTAAACAGTCTCCGGGGGATTTGGGCAACCCTAATATTTATCAGGTCTAAACTAGAGATAAAAGATGGAAGTATGCATACATTTCTCTAATCTATATTAACTAGCAGAGCTACTCGGCGTATCCCAGATTTTTATTTTATTAGCAGACATACCTGGGGTTGACCGGGAATATAAAACGTAAAAAGATAAATCTTTTATTCTTTATATATTATAGATTTAAGTTGTCTATTTTTATTATTGTTTTTGTTTGTATTTTTTCTTTTATTTGCTTTTAATTTGCTTTTTATTATGTTCTAACCTCAATTATTCTCTTTTATTTCTTGATAAGGCTTTAAAATATTTTTTGTAAAAATCTGTGCACCAATAGTCTAAAGACGGACTAATTTCCCCCAAAATTGTTTAATCCTAAATCTAAGGTACCATTGAGGCAATCCATTATTGTTGTTGTTGTCATCTTCATCCCAATTTAATTGCCGAACTTTTGAACTGGGAAATTATATGAGGCCCAGCAAAAATATCATCGTTGTTTGCATTTCACATAGGGATAATACCTTTGGGAAAATTATTAATTAACTATCCTTCCTCCAGCTATAGAATCATAGTAGGGCAGACTGGGGTATCTTGCCTTGGTTAGGCAACCAGTCTAGAAGAAGGAATACTCTTAATTCAAACCAGTAAACTCCGCTTAAGAAATTGACCACATATCACATCCTGCTCGTGCGGAGTGATTGCCTTCATAAAAACCGTTCTGTTTGCTTCTTCCTCATTTATTTGACTCGATTAGCACAGATGAAATCATAGAGATTATCTCCATTAAATTCGTTACCAGAAATTTTGGATACAGCTTTCTCTATCATTAAATTAGCAGGGCTACCCAGCGTTGCCTGGATTTTAAAAAGTTACAATCAATTATATGTATTTATATGAATTTTTTAATCATATTTTATTTATTCATATTTTTAACTCATTTATTCTTATCATTTCCTTGTTTGCATTTGTTACGTAATTTATGAGCAATCATAAATTATGAGCGTACCTGTAGTTAGAACTTTAAATAAAGTTCGTTAGACTTAAAATCGGAGGTGGGTTATTATTCATAACCGTTTCGATTATGAGTGACATGAAGATGATCCCAACTGACCCTCCGGTAGAAAGTGCGCGATTGAACGTGTGGGAATAAGTTTTAGTTTAGTTAGTTAGATGCGAGCCAGCTCCCTAAGAGAGAGAGAGAGAGAGAGAGAGAGAGAGAGAGAGAGAGAGAGAGAGAGAGAGAGAGAGAGGGGGGATGTCTCTTAGGGTTTGCAACTCACCCACGGCGGAATCATGGACTGAGGAAATAAAACTTGATCAAGAAACAACCAAGTCTTGTTGTATTAATTGAATATTAAAGACAATGAGTATCCCATCACAAAGAAGACTGAACCCCAGCAGAAACCCACTAGAAGCCTAGAGAAAATAGCAGACAAGTAAGGACCAGTAGACGCATCAGTACGCAGAAGTGTAATCAAGTAAAATCATTATCTATAATCTCTAATCTAACTATCGGTCTGTGTGTTTGTCTTTCTCTCTATTATAGACTATATATATATATTTTTTTAAATTATGATTTACACTTTATTATTTATTATATTTTTATTTAGATTTTCTCATGAAAAATAAAGGATAACATTTTTTTAAATACATACAGACAGATTGGCTCGTTGATCTCCAGCGTTAGTGAGTATCTAAGGTACTAGCTTTTTCCACACTGAAAATTTAACAAGAAAATTAGCTTTCATATCTGTTGCCATTCTACCAGACTGACGCTCGGTGCTTGTCCTCAACAATATAAAATGTCATTAGTTATAGTCTACCGTTTCTGATCTTATACAAGACCAAGACCAGATGGGTACTTTCATGGTGACCCTCTTAAAGTTCTTTTCACACCGGGAAAATACATTGCTAGGGTAAAAAAAAAAAACAACAACATTTTGCTAGATGTTTTGGTGTTGTATAGCGTCGTCAATCGACAGTCGTTTTTAACGGTCTGTCAACTCGTCTGTGGTTATTTTTTGCCTAGAGGTTAGGGAAGAGCGTGTATTATAAATGTACATATACAATTTTGTTAGTTTATGTTTTTGCCCAATCTTATGATATATCAGATATCTGATTCAAATATTTTGCTAACGTATTTATTTGACCCATAGATGGAACCTTACAAGTACAAGAATTAATTGTGGTTTTATTTTCCGTGACTAAAACCACTTTTTTATGATATGTTAGGAGGCCTAATGAAAAACTTCCTAACGTGGGTGAATATACCCAACAACTTCCAACATTGAGGTACCTAACAAATTCAGACTTTATTTACAGCTAGGGCGAAGGTCCTAAGGGAACGTGTCTTTGGAGAGAATCTTGAGGCTATACGGAGAATAAAAGAGTCTCTTACTGTATAGAATATCTATCGTGTAACAGGTACATGGTAAAGACGCACCTGGTGCAGGTAACTTCAATGGACCTATAGCTGTAGGAAGGGCTGCAAACCTATAGTTAGGGGGGGGGAAGGCCACCCAAGCCTTAAGGGACAGAGACACAACTTGTCTAGTGCATCTTGGTAGATGCCAAATGAAGAAAGTGAGAGTGTGAGAGATAGATAGATAGATAGATAGATAGAGAGAGAGAGAGAGAGAGAGAGAGAGAGAGAGTTTGCTGGGCTAAGTCTAAATAGCCACGATGACACACCTCTAGTGGCGAACCCTAGTGGTAAGGGAAGATACTAATTTCAACATTCAATTCCATCCCAAGGGAAGACAATCGTTATTACCTGGACTAATGGCAATAAAGAAATACCCCACAATCCCCAGAGCTCCAAAATACGCTATGTCTATAGCAATAAAAATGAGGACAACAGTCCGATAAATCAAAATAATACAAATTACCAAGTCTTATGTAAATATTTCCTAAAAAATAAGACTATAATTTTTTCCGAGAAAATGTTAATTTAAAGAGATGAAGGCCATCATTTCCAATGAATGTAGGATAACAAACTTATGTAAAATATTCACCATAAATATCCGAGAGACATTCCATAAAAAATGTCCTTGTGACAAAGCTATGAAGAAATCTCGAAGACGACTGGTGTGCGTGAAGAGATGATCGTTATTCGTCCAAGAATATCAGACGAAAATAATTCAATCTGTTCAAGGGTTGTTCGAATAGGGAACGACCATTATCGATTTCCAAGCTGAAACATTCTATATTCAACGGTTCAGCGAATGTCTCGTTCTGATTTACATCTGATCTTCGAAATCTTTAAATTTGTCATGCCTTGCCAAACGTTTTACTTTTCGTTAGAACTTTTGTCATTCACCAAATCCAATTGGTTTTGATCTGACCAAATTCCAGAGTTATAGTGACTGACATTAATACGCATAACTGTGAAAGGTCACTTCATCACTCGGCACAATTTTGTCAATCATATTCTCATTTGAACTTGATCAATAATTATGGTTTCGATAGATCATCAATAAGTATCCTTTAGGAATACCTTGTGTACACAAATACACAGAGACAAATACACACACACGAGAACTCACGGATATATATATATATATATATATATATATATATATATATATATATATATATATATATATATATATATATAATAAAGTATATATTACGGACTCTCTCGTCGATTTCGACGCATGAAGGTTTATACAATGAACAATCCACACAGTGATTTGTTTATAGTGGAGAAGGCTTTGTGTTGGACAATCCGCACTTTTTGGCACAGTCGATAGGAAAGAATTGGTGCACGAATGCCACAAACCCAATCAACGACTGACCTCAGGAATTTTGAATTCAGAGTTTTCCCTCTCCTAGACTGGTTACCTACCCAATGTTAAAGAGCCCAGTCTGCCCTACTATTTTACCCATAGATGGAGGGAGAATATATGGATTCATACCTTTCCAAGGGTATTAGCGCTATATGGTCCCATCTATGGGTTAAATAGAAAAATGTATTCATAAAATATTGTATTATCCATTTAGAATTTATTTATTTCAAAACTTTATCGGCATTAAATGACCCACTGAGGTTGATAAGCCGTAAAACAAAACAAAACAAAACAAAACAAAACTTAGAGGAGATTGAAACCATTTGCTTGGATTCCTCTTTTCGTTATGAGATAGCGACAGCCCGGAATCGTATTTGATTTCAGTTACCACCGGTCGCTTCTCTGTATAAAGCTTCTCATAGTCCACCATATCATTTATTTGCTGCAAAGATCTTGTTCATTGACCAATAGCTGATGGCTGATCAAAATTAGCTGGGTTACCCAAGTGAAGATTTATGATGCTGCAAGACTCGAAACAAATCTTGGAATTCCATCACTGAAGACGTTGTTAATTTGCAGAGAAAGACGTAGTGAAAATAGTGTAGACTCAAAGTCAACGTTGTTTCCACCGTTGACATTGTGCCTAACTTAGATCGATCAATATATCTATAAAACTTAAATGAATGAATATTTACTCATCCTTCTGTAGCCGTTTTATTACTGCCAGTTTCCTGTAAATATAAAAGTGCAATCAGCAGATGAGATACACACACACACACACACACACACACATACATATATATATATATATATATATATATATATATATGAGGAAAAATGAGTAAAGAAAAGAAATGTAAATGGATAAAATGAATTTAATCGATATCACATTAATCGATATCACTTACACATGTGAAACATGAAAACTGACCAAAACACACGTGTAAGTGATATCGATTAATGTGATATCGATTAAATTCATTTTATCCATTACATTTCTTTTCTTTACTCATTTTTCCTCATATTGTCGGATTCAATTCCTTTTCCATTTTTACACATATATATATATATATATATATATATATATATATATATATATATAATAAAGGTACAAGAGATAACCTACTCGAGTTTCACCATACGGATCGTCAGGGTTAAAGTCCAGTGAATTAATGGAGATACCGATTAATTGTAGTCGATTACACGTGTGTGTTCATTGCATTAAAGTGTTCGTTACGAGGAACGTAATGGATCCTTATGGTGAAACTCGAGTAGGTTCTCTCTTGTACCCATTGTATTATAAATCTGCTCTACTTCGTATTGAGCACTTTGTATTTGTTATATCGCCGACTTACCCCCCCTGAATTCTGCACTACCTAACCATCATGACCATCATGACCATATTCACCGGTAAGTCACCCTTTCCTTTATATATATATATATATATATATATATATATATATATATATATATATATGAGTCTATTCCTATCTATCTATCTATCTATCTCCGAGTCTGTTCCTATCTATCTATCTATCTCTCTTTGTTGAATAAAAAAAAAATTCTTATGCAGGGTCGTCTACAAAGCGTTTTTTTACTGACTGCAGTCCTGCGTGGGCCAACTAACTGTCGCAATGCTCCACTCGCTTCGGTTATTTATGGGCGTATTCCCCAAACATCCGGGCACATCAGTCGAACCTCGCGCCCGTGCGACGCAGAATTCTCATTTATTCGGATGGACGTGGGTAGGCCCTAACATCCGGGCACCTGAATTGCACCTCGCGTCCATCCAGCGCCTAAATCGCATTTCTTTGAATTCGGGAGGGCGCGGGTTCGACTCTGGCAGGCAAGACAATGTCTTGCTCTTTTTCTAAATGAATACGGTAGTAATCGTTCTCCGTCACACTCTCTGAACCAGGCCCGTTTTTCTTGGGTCATGCTATATATATATATATATATATATATATATATATATATATATATATATAGAACTATATATATATATATATATATATATATATATATATAGAACTATATATATATATGTATATATATATATTATATATGATGCCCCCCTAAAAAACAGGTCTGACTTTCAAAATTATCTTTTTTGGATCACCCTATATATATATATATATATATATATATATATATATATATATATATATATGAGGTAGGTAAAAGGATAGTGAACAATAAAAATAACTCAAACAAGTCTGAGAGTTGAAATATTTCGTCCTTTCATGAAAGGACGAATTATTTTACTCCAATCCTCCTATCTTCATATATATATATATATATATATATATATATGTGTGTGTGTGTGTGTGTGTGTGTGTGTGTGTGTGTGTGTATGTGCGTGTGTGTAATGGTCGTTGTATGTGTGCCCAACATTTCAATTAAAGATGTGATTAAGCGTTGTTATACTTACGCAGATTAATTATTTAGTGGTGAAGGCATGTTTTTGGAGCATCCGTATATTTTGTATAAACTCATGAGTAAAGAATGGTACACCAATATGAATCAATTTTCTTTAAATATCCTGATTATAATATTCACATTTAACTATATCAAAACATTTGAAAAGAAAGAAATGGTATACACCACAAAAGCAGAAAACCTGTATTATTTGCAAATTGCGCTGGAAATATCTTTATTCTCTAAGACAGAACGTTTAATCCTATTACACTAATACCTCATTCTATGATGTCTCATTCATTGCTATGTATTTATTTATCGTGCTTTAATATCATTTTTTTTTCTTACTGACATGCATAACAGAGCATATGACGTTAATATAATCTTACAATTTCCTGATGGATTTATCATTGTCATTCGTTTCATTTGATTCACTCAGTTACTGAAATCAGTAAATGTATGATATAATCCTATTCAAAGCGTCACTTTTGTATTGTTTGCGGAATATGTATTTATGCTATATGAACAGAAATGCAGACAAACATTCACAATATTTTCCAGTATGAATTACGATAATACTAAAAACAGGATTAACCTCACCACTTTGAATTTTACGTTGTCAATCCTGAGGTGAGCTATATTTTATATGTGCAAGTATTAAACACGTACTCCTATTCAATACATGCTGAATACTAGTTAACCTGAGGATCAACAACATGGAAGTCTCTCTGTCTGTGTGTCTCACTCTCTCTCTCTCTGTCTCTGTCTCTGTCTCTCTCTCTCTGTCTCTCTGTCTCTCTCTCTCTCTCTCTATATATATATATATATATATATAGAGAGAGAGAGAGAGAGAGAGAGAGAAAGAGAGAGCGAGAGAGAGAGAGAGAGAGAGAGAGAGAGAGAGAGAGAGAGAGAGAGTGTTGTTCTGGTCAAACGGGAGAAAATTCAATATTTCATAAAAAAGAAGGTCCGCAAAATGCATAATGTTTTTATAAATAAAATTTATTTTCTAAAAACATAATCCATTTTGCAGACCTTCTTTTTTATAATATATATATATATATATGTATACTTCGGCAGCATTTTTTCTTTTAGACAAGTTCTGTTAAACGCCACAGACAATCCAATCTGAGGAGTTTTTTCATGGTCCTTTCAATTTTCTTGCGATCTTTTTTGTGTTTGGGTGGAGAAGTTGTAATAGTCCACCAAATCCTTTTATTCGAGCGCTTTCGGCTGAATCAGCCATCATCAGGTGAAACGATGTTAAGTTTTTTTTTTTTTTTCTCCAAGTGCCTCGTTTTTATAGAAGAACGAGTAGTAGCTTAAAAAGTGGTGGTGGTAGTTAGTACGAAACAATGGATTAATGTTATTTTTTATTTTTTTTTTTTTATACAGAATTGGGAGGAAGGGAGGGGAATGGTTAGAGTGGGATTTTTATAAGCATTGGAGGACGTGTCTACTGGTTTGAAAGTTTATTTTTGTTTAAGGTAGGTCTTTTTAATTTGATATAGAGTGCTTCATATATATATATATATATATATATATATAATGAGTGTGAAAAATATCGATATTCTTTGGGTAGTTTTTGAGGCACCTTGTATTCTGGAAAAAAAAAAACGCTCCATTCATTCTTCATTCCTACCTTGTTAGATACAGCTTTAAACTAGGTATTTTTGACACACCTTGTATTCTGAAAGTAATAACGTTTCATTCATTATATTTGAAGAAGAAGAAGAAGAAGAAGAAGAAGAAGAAGAAGAAGAAGAAGAAGAAGAAGAAG
>CM042138.1:141050-178550 GCA_023376005.1 Doryteuthis pealeii | reverse complement strand
TTTACTTGGACTGAAATAATGATAATCAATTAGAATATAAGTGAAAAATCAGATAGTTTGTTTCGACGTCTTTTCTTCTTTTTTTTTCTTCTTATGTCTCTGAAGAGAATAAGATGTTTTATAGGTTCGGACTTTATATTTTTTGTTACTTCTATTCTTTGATGCCGACCTGAATGGATTTCACAGTCTGCTTTTCTTTTTTTTAAAGCTTGACATTTTCTTGTGAAAAGATTTTGCTTTTCCTGTGTTTCTTATTTAAACTAGTTCTGATCTGGCCTATTAACTACGTAGAAAACTCTTAAATATAGTGACTTAGCAAAATGTATTGATACCAGTACACTGGTCTGCAAATTTATGTCAGGTACGAGTCAAACAACGGCAATGACTAATGAATGGTTTTCAAGAGGGATTAATATGTTAATACTCGGGTTCCTTAATTATACGATCGTTATCATGTAGCAATACCCTCTGGCTAAAATGTTGACCGTCCAAATCGTCCAAAATGAAATGCAAAACAAAGTTAACAAAAACTAAGTTAACAATTTAAACATATGGATTCTATTTTATACAGTGACAGAGAGATTTTACGTGGAAATCCGGTACATTCAGGTACTCTGAATATTATTGAAGATACTCTGAATGTTATAACTAAGAAAATATGTTTACGCTGGAAGTAAAACAGTTTGTATAAATGCGTATTAAAAAAATCAATTTGTTATTCATAGAAAATGCACAGGAGATATTTTAGCAAATGCTCCATGCATTAGATCGAATCCTAAGGCTTTATCTTTTCACGAGAAAAAAAATGTATATTCATATTTGAACAGTGTTCACTACACAACCTGGTAAATTTTATAGATATGATTACATCAAATATGAATATTAGAAAAAAGTTGAAATTAGAAAAATAATTAATCTTGTAATAAATTTCTTATAAAACTATATTCATAATTGGACCGTATCTTGTTGTATGTTTAATTGCTTGTTTTTATGTAGATCAACACTATCCTATATGAATGCATATTAGAATCGCAGTGAAACCTTACTAATAAACGCAAATCCATGTGAGTAAAAAGGGGCTTTTTATATTTAGGGGCCATTTAAGAATTTTTAAAAATACAGGACCTTATATTGCAGCAAAATGCAATTTTCCAAATGTCCAAATTAAAAAGTTAAATGAAAATATGATCGGTATTCAAACCATTTTCTTTTAATATTGAATTTGTTTTCCTTAAGTGACGAAATATTGAAAATTGATTTACACTAGAGACAACGTTTTAAATTTGTTTTGCTTACTAGACAAAATATTAAATTTGCTATATCTAAGAGACAACTTATTGAATCTATTTTGCTTAAAAGACAAAATATTGAGAATTGTTTTGCTCAAGAGAAACAATTTTCAATTTGTTTTGCTTAGGAGACGAAATATTGAATTTTTAAAATTTTTTCTTAAGGAACAAAATATTAATTATTTTTATTTTATTTTTGATTAATGGACAAAATATTTAATTTGTTTTATAAAGAGACAAAATATTGAATGTTTGGCTTAAGATACAAAATATTGAATTTGCTTTGTTCATTTGGACATTTGGAACATTTGGAAATTTACAAATTCGTAGATAATTATTTTCAGCTCAATGACTTTCCATAGAATTGTATTTCTTTCTAAACTGAAGATACCAACATCTGTTTTTATTTTATTTCGAGGAGAACCTTATGCTCTCAGAAAGGATAAAAGCCGGGTTAAAACTATCCATGAATGAAATAATAATAAATAATAATAATAATAATAATAATAATAATAATAATAATAATAATAATAATAATAATAATAATAATAATAATAATAATAATACCTATTGCTGATTAACAAAAAAAAAAGAGAACGTGTCAACTGGTGGATTTTGCGGTCCCAGCAGGTCACAGAGGGAAACTGAAGGAAAATGAAAAGATGGATAAATACCTGGACCTTGCCAGAAAATTGAAAAAGCTGTGGAACATGAGAGTGAAAATGATACCAATTGTAGTTGGAGCATTTTGAATGGTCCCAATAAACTTGGAAAAGAGACTGGATGAACTAGAAATCAGAAGAAGAATTGAGACCATCCAGACTACTACACTACTTCAATCGGCAAGAATAAGAGTCATGGGAACCTGAGGACACTTGTTGTCACTCAGACTCCAGTGAAATACCATCAGCGTTAGCTGATGTGAAAAACTCAAAAGGAATAATAATAATAATAATAATAATAATAATAATAATAATAATAAGAAGAAGAAGAAGAAGAAGAAGAAGAAAGTTTGAAAGATATTCAAATACAGTCGGTATGTCTTCCATCTCTAATGTCGTTTTACATTTTAAAATTACAATTACCATGGTGTAACTGAGTGTAAATCTTCATTGAAGAGAAAAAATGCAAAAATAAAAGAAACAAAATAAACTTTCTATTCCTTTCTCTGAGTCTGGCTAATCAGTTACGCTTACGCAAGAGATATTGTGACTTTTTTCGACCGCACTGACCGTTGCTGGTTTGAACATAATATCAGCCTACCGGCTTTCCATTTGAACGTACCGGCTGAACACCACCGTTTCTTCTGTTTTCCTTCTTAGGATAAAATATTCTTGTAATCATAGCATTTTTACAGAACCAGAGTTCCGCTGAGTGTTCTTATGGCGAGATCATAAAATCGATAAGGGTCTGTACGCTTCACAGCTTTCTTTGCAAAATATCTCTAACCTGTCTTAGTTGTGACGCCATCTAAACATCTGGTAACCCAACTAAATTATACACTGTCTGTTCCAAACAGCATTATAAGCTGTAAGTTTTAAGTGTATGACGACTGTTCAAGAATATATTGTGTATTTTTTCGCTGATATTTTAAGCTCTCGGTAGAACATTGGATCTGGGGTTTTTCCTATTTCACTTTTAACTTCTCCGTTTTTATTTCGAATTTTACTTTTATTTTATTTTATCTTCTTTTTCTGTTGTGATCATGAGTCTTTTCATATATTTTGAAGTTTCTATTTTGTAATTCGTTGTGTTTCGAGTCAATGCAATTTCAAGGATTGTTACCTCCCTTTACTCCCCTTTCTCATTCTATTTCACATATTATTTTTATATAGCATTCTGTATTGCATGTTCGATTCAATGTTCAATAAGTTCAGATCTTTTCCCATCCATTTTTCTTGTATCGCTGAAAAGTCGTATTATTATTATTATTATTATTCTTCTTTGAGTTTTCACATCAGCATTAGCTGATGGTCTTTCACTAGAGTCTGAGTGACAGCAAGTCTCCTCAGGTCTCCAGGACTCTTCTGAGTATTCTAGCAGATTGCAGCAGTACAGTGTTCTGAATGGTTTCAACCCTTCCTCTGATTTCCAAACATTCCAGACCCTTTTCCAATCCTTTTGGGACTGTTCCAAGTGCACTAACTACAATTGGTATCACCTTCACTTTCATATTCCATAACTTTTTCAGTTCTCTGGCAAGGTCCTGATATTTGTCTATTTTTCATTTTCCTTTAACTTCACCCTGTGATCTGCTGGCACTGCAAAATCCACCAGTTGACAAGTTCTTTCTTTTTTGTTTAAGTCAAAGTATTTGTTTATCTTTTTGCTTTCTTTCATTTTCATTCGTTGGTCGTCCGGAAAGACAAAATCCACGAGATTACAGCTTCTCTTCTTGTTAATCAATAATAGGTCTGGTCTGCTGGCCGGGATTTTGTGATCCGTCTGTATCTCGAAGTCTCGGAGAATTTTATGCGTTTCATTCTCTAGGACAGGTTCAGGCTTGTACATATAGCATTTAGTTGTTTGGTGAAAACTGAATTTCTTGCACAATTACCAGTGGATCACTTTTCCCACCCAGATCTCTAGGACTCCACAGAGTATTCTAGTCGAAATCCTATTTTCTGGATGGTATTAGCTCTTCCTCTGATTTAAAATTTCTCTAGTCAGTATTCTAAACTTTTAAGGGCCGTTCCAAGGGCACCATCTACAATTGGTATTACTTTCACCCTCATATCCCACAGAAGTTTTCATTTCCCTTGCAAGATCGAGGTATTTTTCTATCTTTTCGTTTTCTTTCATCTTCACCAGGTGATCTGATAGGAGAGAATAATCTAACTGTTGACGATTTCTCTTTTTGCTTGTTGATAATAATTTTATCATTTTTCACACATTGCAATTTTTTCACTTGAGTCTGTGTAACAGTAATTCTCCTAAAGGTGTCCAGGATTCCTCTGGCTATTATATCCTATCTTAATGCTGTTGTCTTAAAGGTCTCAACCCTTCCTCTGACATCCAATTCCTCCAGTCTTTTCCCCAAAAGCTTATGGATGGTTTCAATGGCACCAACTACAATAGATGTGTCCTTCATTCTCATATTTCAAAGTTTGTTCTTTTTTTAGTTCTATGTCAAGGGTCAAATATTTGTCTGTATTTCCGTTTTCTTTCAGTTTCACCACGTGATCCACGATTTATGTAATGTCACTTTGACGAGGACGTTACCAGGATTCATTTCCTAGCAAAATAAATTGGATTCAAAATATACAAACAGAAATACAACAAAAAGCAGATTAGTTGTTAACATGGTAAAAATGATGCAAAGGATCGGATATATAAAAAGCCATACATATCGTGAAATACGATCTAAAATTAACCTATTCCAGCTAGAGAAGCATTATCTCTTCAGGATATAGAAAAGTTAAATCAGAGATTTCCAGTTTGAATATATTTGTATTTTCAATGTTAAAGTAACCTACATTTAAATGAAAGTTTCCAAGCTAAGGAAGCTATCTATCTATCTATCTATCTATCTATCTATATTATATATATATATATATATATATATATATATATATATGTATATATGAAAATACGCAAACAGTTTGTTTGATATGGTTATGACGACAATTTTTGGAAGAATATGGCTATGACTTCAATTAAGCACATATTCCCCCCAAATATAATATATATATATATATATATATATATATATATATATATATATATATATATATATCGATCTACGTTTGAGGAAATTGATTTCCTATGAAACCACGACCCTAATTTGCTTCATTTTAATTTCTTTTAATAAATAATGATTTTATTTTTATTAACTATTCTATCGTTTTGGTTAATTTGCCTATAAATCTGATAAATTATTTTCAAATTTATATAATTTTCATTTTTATAAATAATATATAAAAATGTAATAATACCTTATTCAAGTCATGATAATCATATATTTAGATCACATACTAAAATAAATTTGATTTTTGAAGATCACATTGGCACGTAGATCCTATAGCAAATAACACTGATGTACTTTCTCAACAGGTACGTTTATATGTTAACTTTACATATTAGCTGTTCTCACTTTTCATCTTGAAAAAAAAAGTACACCACTGTTTAGACAACACTTTATTTACCCCAATATCCTAATTAATAATATAAAAATACCGAAATATTTTAACGTCAACTTCACAATCTAAAATCCAGTAATCGTTTTGGAATCTTTTTGTTTCTTATTTTCTACGTATCGGCGGGTTTATTCCCGTACTTTCCCACCCAGATTGACTAGCATAAGTCTTCGGGGTGTCCTACAGTTGGTATCAGCGAGGGAGTCTATTTCCTTTTCACTAGACAAAGGAGATTGTTTTGGTGTCTGGGGTGGAGAGCCACACCTAACATCAGTTGCTCACTTTACCACACAGATCACGGTGCTACTCACAGTGTTGAGTATGGTTCGAGTTATTTTATTGTTGTTTTCCAAGGATCAGTGTGTTCGTGTATCCTGTATTAGATCCTATATTCGCTCACTTCCCCGTTGACTATGATCATAGTACAGTTCTTGCACCATGTCGAGGCTCAAATACTCACTTACTGAGTTCTTCTTGAGATTACTTCTAACTTAAACTCACTGTGTTATTCAAACAGATTATCTCTGGTCAGGTGTATATGGGCCAAACATGCGAGTAGGTCGTTTGAATCAATGCAGTATTCATTTTATTTTTTATTTTCTATTTTATCTGTCCGTTTTGGAGTGACAGTATTTACAAAGAAGTCTAGAGAATATCCACTTTTCATGATTGGCTAAGTTATATTGTAGATGTGTGCACGCACGAGTGCAAGTAAAATAGGAAGAATGACAATTGTTTGTGTGCATAGATTTTACGGACTCATGTCGGAAAGAAAAATCACGAAAATAAGTGAGTCTATTGTATAGAGTTCCCCATGATACAGGTGAAATATTATCCGCACCTCCTTTCTGTTTTTCTTTTCTTTCTTTCTTTTGTTGCAATCTGTCTACGACTGAAGCGATTCATCTCTGAGTGATGGTGGCTATTGAGTTCAACGGTGTGAAAATTTGATAAAACAAACTGACACAAGTTTTATGTTACAGGAAAAAAAGTTATGTCCTTCTTGTCTTTTTTAAAGTCTTTTCTTGCAATCTGTCTACAACTGAAGAGATTCCTCTCGCGGGAGATGTTAAGCAATGATCAAATTCTATATCAGAAGTTAGCACCACTTGGTCAGATAATGATGTATATTATAATAGAGCTGGTACGTCTGCTTGATTGATTTTAATGGAAACATACCTAGTTTTATACTTTACCTAAACGTCAGGGAATTGCATTCATATTTATATTTTTGTGTAGTCGTTTCTCAAGATTTTGTTTGGCACACAACCCTATTAAATACAAATAATTTTCAAACAGATATTTATGACCCATAGATAGGATCTTAAGAGGCACTACCATTCCAGGTCAGAGTGAACTTGGTAGTAATGAACCTGGAAATGAAAATTTAAGCAATGAGCAAATTCTAAATCAGAATTTATTAAAATTTTGTCAGATAAGGATGTGGAAATCTGAACATTAGCTACATACGTCTGAGTAACCTTCCCTTGTTTGTTTTACATTGAGGAAGCCGTTTCTATTGGTCGGCCGTTTTTATTTCACCGTAAATCTACAGTGAAAATACGAATTTGTTCGAATCAATAAAACTGCATGTTTTAACACGAAAATATCATAAAATGTGTTCTTAAATGTGCTTTCGAATTATTTGAAATGAACTTAATTGTTATTAAGAACACATTTTATGGTATTTTCGTGTTAAAACATGCAGAACGTATTGATTCAAACAAATTCGTATTTTCAGTGTAGATTTACGGGGAAATAAAAATGGCCGACCAAGACAAACAGCTTCCTCAAAGTGAAACAAACAAAGGGTGTTTACTCTCATTTATGTAACTAGTGTTCAGATTACCTAAGGATGAATACAATGGCAGAACTGGTATGATTGATTGAATTATTTCAATGGTATGCCAACCCAACTTGGGGTATTTTATGCCTAGACGTTAGAAAACTTCATTCGTTTATACCATCATATCTACACTTTTTGTGTAGTTGTTTCATAACTTCTTTTTTTGTACAAAATCTTATTAAATAAAAATCTTTAATTGAATTTTTTTTTATAGAAAGGATCCTAATACTTACTACCATCCAAGTTTAAAGTGAACCAACGAGAAATGACAATGAAGTTGTACTCCTCACTTTTCATATCTCCAGAACTGAAGCCTCAGGATCAATTCTACTTTAAGGAAAGGGATGTGGATACTGAGTGTAAGGAATTGACATAAGTTTTATGTTACAGAAAAAAAAATGTGCCAAGTTCGACTAAACACTTTTTCACTGGAAGTAGAATATTTTCTTTTATTATTGTTTTTTGTGTATTCATTGGAGTGGAAACAATCTTCTAGTAATATTATCTTCACATACTTTTTTATATATACATATGCCTCTGTGGCGAAGGCACCTAGCTAATGAGTTTTTTATTAGGTTTGTCGGGGTTCGTTTCAAGTTAGATATAAGTGATGAGTGGCCCATGTAGTTGTTTATATAGGTGTTAATGACACCCACAGTTTCCACTCAACAATTCTTGACAATTTCATCCAATTTGAGGATTTGCCAATTACTTGTTGTTGTTTTTGTTGTTGTTGTTGTTGTTGTTGTTGCTGCTCTTGTTCTTCTTGTTCTTCTAGTTCTTCTTATTTCTTCTACTACGTCTGAAGAAGAAGAAGAAGAAGAAGAAGAAGAAGAAGAACAACAACAACAACAACAACAACAACAACAACAACAAGTGTGGAGAAAATGAAAATTAATTATTTTTCTTCTTTATTTTTGCAGTCTTTTTCATCTTCTTGTTCCTTTTCCACATTATTCTTACTGTTTTGTTGTTGCTGTCGTTGCTGTTGTTGTTGCTGCTGCTGTTGTTGCTTTTCTTCTTCTTCTTCTTCTTCTTCTTCTTCTTCTTCAGATTTTATTATTACTGTTATTGACAACATTCATTTCCGTTTTTATCTTCACAAGAAAAGTTCTTTATAATCTTGTACGACAAAAATAAGAAAATAAATAAATAAATAAAAAAGAAAGAAAGAATTTTCAAAACACGTAAACAAAATGAGTTTAAATAAAACAGGTTGCTCTTCATTACATACATTGCATAAGGCTTAACTACAAATGTGAATGGCATCGGCTATTAAGTTTCATCTCACTGAAAGATGCTGTCACAAAAATCTGCAAGTTTGAATATCTTTTTATTATTATTATTATTATTATTTCTTATTTGTGTCTACAGATTTATGGATAGAGCGAGTGTTAACATCTCTGAATTCATGTAAGACTGGCATTATTTGAGAGTTGTTGATGGTGTCTTGTCGCTAATGGCGTTAGCCGCGACCGACTGATTAATGGAGAGTCGAAAGAAACACGTAGGTTGCATGAGCGAGTTTGCTTCAAGATCAACATTAATTCATTTCGACATATCCATACGTGCTTGCGTTTCGGCTGCAGGAAATATCCATTTTTCTTGAAATGTTCACCATTCTCTCTATATCTATATTTAATGCCGGCCTATTCATCAAATCGTACGTGCATTTATTTTTACATCAGTGTATAAGTCAGTGTCTATCTATCGATCTATCTATCTATATAGCTATATATCTATCTATCGATGTATATGCATATCTATATTTTATCTAAAACAATGGTATTATTTGTTAGGACATATTTTTTTTTATTCTAACAGTATGTGTATATATGTGTGTGCTTTCACACATACACACACAGTAACGCCATCTATGTATCTATCTATCTCTCAATATATATATATATATATATATATATATATATATATGTGTGTGTGGGGGGCCTGTATGTATTTATACACCTATATACACTAATATAATGTACACAACGTCAGTATCGTTCCTGTAGAAGTCAATGCCTTTCTAAATTAAGGCGTTTATCTTTTTACGCATATCTGTATGTATATGTGTAATCTTATATATATATATATATATATATATATATATATATATATATATATATGCATAAACACACCAATATATATATATACATGTATACCTATAAATACACTTAGAATTATACACATATGATACACGCACGAACACGCTCATACACACACACGCATATATATATATATATATTATATATATATATATATATGGGGGGGTGATTGTGTACCCATAAATTTATCAAGGTACATATTTTACACGTCCTTAATTGAATTCATATATATCTATCAATCAATCTATCTACTTCTCTCCCCCCCTCTCTCTCTCTCTCTGTTCTGTCTGTCTGTCTGTCTCTCTCTCTCTCTCTCTCTCTCTCTCTATATATATATATATATATATATATATATATATATATATATATATAATGCACAATTAATTACCGATTAATAAAAATATTTCTAGGATTAAATATTTATCAGCTTCATATCTAAATATGCACACAGACACAAACACACACACGCGTGTGCACACGCACAAACGCACACACACACATATATATATTTACTTACCGAGTGAGTGAGTGAGAGATATACTAACAGACAATGAGACAGGGATAATGATAGAGAACGTTTAATATATATATATATATATATATATATATATATATATATATATATATATATATATATATATATATATGCGGCTACATGATAAATAGATAGAGACAAATATATATATACATGTATTAGCGTGTACATATATTTACATGTATGCGTATGTAATGGCGTCCACACCGATGTATTTTGATATATAGATCCATCATTTGGCGGTAGTCATTTGTTATTGCATGTATAGAACACCGTTACTATAATGAGTTTGTAAACATTATGCGTTTGCAGACTGTCATATATTCATGTCGGCACGTAAATTAAATATTGGCCCTGTCACTGTTGCCAAAGACTGTCATAAATATTCCAAGTTTTCAATACTGTCTTCTTATTTCACTATCGCTGACTCAGTTAACAACGTTAATAGATATTTTATTTTATTTTTATTCTTCTCGTATCACTTCCTCTTTAATTTGTAAGTCTGGGAATCTTTATCTTTAAAAAACAGAAGAAAAAGAAAAAACAAAACAAAACAAAGAGTAAAGCAAGAAAATATTGTTTTTTTTTTAACCTAATAAAATAAATATCTGCCTTGCGCATGACTTTGAGATAATGAAAACCAATAAATATAAGACATTATTATATAAAATGTGTTTGATTACTTTCCGCTATTATCTGTAGTTATTTTTAGTTCAATAAACACAAACGAGTTGTCTGTATTTTTTAGATGAGGCTGGATAATTTGTATTATTTGAATTTGTTTGACTGTTGTTTTAATCTGTATTATTATATGTATACACGACGTTTCGGCCAATGTTCCTTTCGATCTTCTTCAGGTGTTTCTTGTTGAATTCGGAACCTTCTCTTCGAACTATGAAATGAAGGCTCCCGAGTTCGACAACAAGAATTCGAAGAGAAAGTTTCCAAGTTCGAGATGGTTTAGTGGTTCGACAAGAAATACCCGAAGAAGACCGAAGGGCTCATCAGCCGAAACATTGTATATATATAACAATAAAGATGATGACAACTGTTCGAAAAATCCGAATAATACAAACACAAATGAATTCAAACAGAGGTAGGTTTGGTGAGTATAGAGGTTACTATATTTAGGCAAACCTTAGTTTCGCTAAAAGTACCAACGTTTACTATTCCTGGTCAGATTGGCTGTGGGAATAATAGCAAGGAATGGATCTCAAGAATTAAGCCTCATCATCAGAAGCATTTTATTGTAATACCTAGTTCAATCCCTGTGTGAGGTCGTTCATAAAATCCACTGGAAAAACAGACAACAGACAAAAAAACCCAGACAATTGAGATATCAAGTACGAATAAACGAGGAACAATTAAATGATATGGGGTATTATCTAAAGACGGACTGTGTAATGACAACAATACGCCCCATCGCCTTTTATTACATAATGTTCAAAATTCACACAATGTTACCGATTTTCACTGAAGCTTGAAAAGGCCGGTGATTAACACAGCTGAAATAATTTCTCGGAATTTTTTTTAGATGAGGCTTGATAATTAGTAATATTTGGATTATTCGGACTATTGTTATCTGTACAACGTTTCAGTCGATGTGCCCTCTGGCCTTCCTCGGGTATTTCTGGTCGAACTCGGGAACTTTTTCGGACTCGGAACCTTCTTTTCGGACTTGGAACATTCTTTTCGAACTCAGTTCCCGAGACCGAAAAGAACGTTACCGGATCCGAAAAAGTTACCGCGTCCGACAAGAAATACCTGAAGAAGGCCGGAGGACACATCGGCCGAAACGTTGTATAAATAACAATGAAGATGAGGACAATAGTTCGATTAATCCAGATAATGCAGCTGAAACAGTTTAAAATGAGAAACAAAATTAGGATACTAATCCAGGTTGCTGTGATGTTGATAGGGCATTGACTCTGCCACAGTTCAGCCGGTTCCATCCAAGGAATTCACCGTATCCAGAATAAACGAGAATATTCAGTGAATTCAAGAAAAGAGTAAAAAGGGAATAGGAAATTCACAAACGGTCCCCAAACCTCGAATGCATATCACGGTCACAGGAAGGAGATTTGCCGTATATTTTCCGCAGACGGAGTGAGAAGTATACCAAAAACCGTTGACTCCTGACGATGTTTGAAAAGTCCTTTGAATTTTCACCAGACCACTTTGGCCTGGTTGTGGCCCTTTGGTGTCACACCAATCCACCTCGATATGAACTTGTGTCCTGGACGGTATAGCTCTGACTCTATCAGATGTATTTGTTATTTGTTAAACAAAATAATTATCGATTGTCAGCATTGTCTCAAAGCAGCGTATTAGCGAATTATCATCAGGACAAAGATCATTGCACAATATATTTTTAGACAAGTTGGTAATACGCTGTTTTGAATCCAAAGGTAACAATTGCCTTTTAATTGTATTGTACACTATAACACACACACACACACACACACACACACACACACACACACTCACACACGCTTTTACCCCCCACATATATATATATATGTATAATCTCTAATGCTATCATTCATTTGAACTACTATCAATTGCTACTACCCCCTACCAATTCTTGCTACCTCCCACTACCAATTCTACGCTGCTGCTCGTTTTAAAAACAAGACACCTGAAAAATTCCATCAGTGACCGACCTGATACATATATACACTATATATATATATATATATATATATATATATATATATATAGAGAGAGAGAGAGAGAGAGAGAGAGAGAGAGAGAAAGAAAAAGTGAAAGAGATAGTGGATTAATTGAAAGGTAGATGGATTGATAACTTAAGCCTATCTTTTCTAATGTGTGAAGATTGAATTTAGCACCAATGGCGAATTCAGTTGAATAGTGTTTTGTCTGAATAAAAAAAAAGTTTTAAAGACAAAACATGAAATAGAACCCAAATGATATTGAATTGTTTGCTGTTGAGGCAAAATGAGTTGAAGGAAAATGTGTTAAAACACAGGAATTTATATATCATTCTTCTTTCGTCTGTAAAGCATTGAATTTGAATATTATCCTAAGGAGACAGAAATAATGCATAAAATATTTTTTTCTCTAAATGCAAAATGGAAACAAAACTATATAAAAATCCATCTCAAACAGTTGATGAAAGTAATCAATATAAATAAATATAAAAAGAAAATAAATGATGTATATATATATATATATATATATATATATATATATATATATAAATATTATTTATAAATATTTACATATAGAATATATATCCATATATATATATGTGTGTGTGTGTGTGTGTGATAAACACACACACACACACACACACACACACACACACACACACATATATATATATATATATATATATATATATATATATATAAAATATGTGAAATGTGTCTATTATATCTACCTAATCTGGTCACGAAGATTGTATATACATAATTCTAAATCTAAATGACGCTATCGCCTGTGGAATAAAATTGAATTTAATTCAAAACAAGAGTGATTTACCTGAATCTTTACGATGTGGCTTGATGTTTATAATTTTGATTTTCACACCGTTATCCTCATCTTTATTGTGGTATGTAAAATCACAACGTTTCGGTCGCTGTATCATCCATTAGGATGTTGATCTAACAAGGCGTCGGAAAACTTTTGTTAAAAAGAATAACCTCACTATTTGAATCAGATCTTCAAAAGTTTCTCTCTTAAATTTAAAGAAAAAACGTGATTATCTAACTCCAAAATATAGAAATATTTAGTTAATAAAATACTTCATACTGACAATGATATAAAAAAATTGAAAAACCTTGAAGCTCTGTATATACAATTTAAACAATTCACTATTAATTAAATTAATTTTGAAACTAGTGATAATGTTCTAATTTTTTAAATAAACAGATAGACCAATTTATATTCGAAAATGTTTAATAAAAGTTAAAGTAAAAAAATATTCTAAATTATGTTTGCCTAGCTTAACAGAAATATTTAAAAAATAAACTGCCACTGTTTTTTAGTGTCACTCCAATGACAAAAAGAATATGTTAGCTTAACATTGGACAGTTTTAATAAAGATATACAGATATACTCTACTTTGATAATGTTTCGGATAAGAACGGGAGAAATGATTAAGATTGTAACTTCAAAGGAAGCTTGAAACAATAAATAAAAAACTTGAAAGTAATAATGCTTCTGTTGTGTTTAATCAAGTTTGCATGAATGAAAATATGCTGTCCATATATATATATATATATATATATATATATATATATGTGTGTGTGTGTGTGTGAGTGTATATATATATATTTTTTATAAAGATTATGGGCTTAATTAAAGTCATACCTAATTTGTTAATTAATTAATTATAATTAAATGAAGTAGGCGTGGATATCGGTTTAAATGTAAAGCGTAAACAAATCGAGAAAAAGTCAATATCTGTATGTATATTTCAGCCTATTAGGCCTCATCAGCAGAGCTATAGACAGTGCAGTGCTTTGTGCGTGATTCGAACCCTACTTGTCAGGCTGACAGGCGGACACTTTAACCATGACCCCAGCGGGCTTCCACAGAACTGCTCGTTTATTTTAAACTGATATGTATCGCACTTTTTGGGTGACTTATGGCACGACAGTATGAAGTGGACAAACAAACAAGCCCGCTGGAGTCGTGTTTAGAGTGTCCGCCTGTCAACCTGACAGGTAGGGTTCGAATCACGCACAAAGCACTGCCCTGTCTATAGCTCTGCTGATGAGGCCTAATAGGCTGAAATGTACAAATTAGGTATGACTTTAATTAAGCACATAATCTTCCCAAAAATTGTCGGCCTTCGCCATTTCAAACACATTGTTTGTCAACTTTATATATATATATATATATATATATATATATATATATATATATATATATATATATATATTTGCATATAATGTGTATGGTTGGCACTATTACATTTGAAGAGGCAGTAGTGAGTCAAGTATAATCTGTGATATAGCGTTAAAAATAAATAAATGATACGTATATATTTAAAAATAATGTTGTTGCTCAACGATTGCTCCACTTGGATAGCATGAAACCAATGGGAGCAGACATGCGTCCATAGAAATAAATATATATTAATAAGTATATATATATATATATATATATATATATATATATAATCAGAATTATCCTGAAGATGCATGGTACGCGTAAAGCCTTCGTAGACGTATTCTGCTTTTATCGGTTTTTTAAACCAGCTCTACAAATGTATAGAGCACTTTATATTTTCATTCATCATATATACAAGATAGAGAGACATATATTAGATTAGAGATGGTGGTTTTACAGTATTTTTTCATTTCTACTTGTTGACTGATTCCTGCTATCTGTTTCTAGTCGAGTTCGTCGGCCACCATTTTATCTGGTTGACTTATCTGTTGGTTTTTCCTCTTCTGTTCTTCGTTTTTTTTTTTTAGCTGGGCTGAACATTGCTTGTTTCTTCATTTAATAAACACAACAAGACCTTGTTTGCTCTTGATCAAGTTTTATTTTTTCTAGCCCGGGGAGAGATGGATCCGGACAGAGCCGACAATTACGTCTACACACTCTGAAAACTGGCTCACATCTGCTTAACTCTCTAAACTATATCACGTGTCTGTCATGGCACCCAAATCGCGCGCCTCTAAGGGGTCAAGGGTTACTAACAATCACCGATAATCTTCCATGGGGACTCCTTGATTCTAAAGTTAACGGCCCATGATTTAAATATTCCTAGCTACAGGTCTGTGCACAATTCATGATCTCTCATGAATTGTGACACACACACACACACATATATTATAATATAGTGTGTATATTATATATATATATATATATATATATATATATATATATGTATAGATCAATCTTAATTGAATTAGCCTTCTTTTACACAGTATACTTTGCAAAAACAAACAACATATTATTGCAAATATAATCTATACCAGTCCCTACTTCTTTTAAATGACGTATCTCAATATCGCGTAAATCTTTTTTATCCTTCATTTTAATCAATTTATAGAGACTATCGAATGGACAGAAACGTTTTGTTGCAACCTGTAATGCAATTTGGTAGAAATGAGTGCCCTAAGAAATAAGTAAAGATTTTTTGGCAAATAGTTTCGTGTCTCACAGATTATTCGTCGGTCAAATCGGCGTAAAAGATGAAAAGGTTTATATTATGATACACGTAAGTATTATTATCAAGTCTTTGAAGTATCCCTTTTGGAATTAAACTATATTAAACGACTGATGTTATTTAAAGTGAAGAAATGGGAGGAAGATCTTTTGACGATAGTAATGGTCGCAGGATTGTATAAGTCATATTAGCCACCTTTCTTTCTTATTAACATAAACATTGTGTCCAGAAATAACCGGTAGCGTGAATGTTAATGAGACATTCAAAAAGCATTCGCGACTGTGTGGCGAAACGTCGTGTAATAGTTATCGTTTTAGAAAATGGACACGGCGAGACGAGTTCAAATCCTAGAAGAGGCAGTTTGAATTTCCTATAGGGCTAAAACACTGGAGAAAGATATGTTTCCAACTATTCTGCCTCCAGTTATGGATAAATAGTTGAGAAGACTGAGATGTTTAACCTTGTTAAAACAACCCATCTAGAAGAAGAAAGCCTGTTAAACTCGGCAGAAGTAATTGAGTAAAAGTCACATCCTACTTATGCGGAAGGGTTTGGTAACTATGTATTCACTGTGAAACATGAAATTAAAATTTGTATTAAAATTGCATCATATCACAGTGGTTAGTTTGAAAAGTACACGAGCTCCGTTAAGCAAACATATGTGATATGTTTCTTATTGAACAAGGAATAATCATTGTATTAAGCTATAAAGACTTTTAGGGAGAATTTTCGAATTCTATAAATGTGAACAGATATTTAAACAATTTAACGAGTAGCACCAGCGCATCAAATCGGTAATAAAATCTACAAACATTATTCAATAATAATCATGTAAGGTACCAAATGACTGTAGTAAGGGATGATTCTATTTGGGATCAAAATCTCACTGTATAACAATACTATATGCTCTTGTAGGTGCAAGCTTATATTCATACAAGCATTTTTATGATTCCCTAAAGAGAACTCAATGTATAATAATCAATAAATTAGATTATATACAGAGCAATATTTAACTTTCAAAGAAAGAAAAAACTTAACAAACCGTCACTTCGTAATGAATTTATTTCGACCAGAAACTCAAAAAGCCTTTTTTTTTCATTCTAAAAAAATCTAAAAATATATATTTTTTTCTTTTAAAGGCCTTTTAAGTTTCTGGTCGAAATAAATTCATTACGGAATGGCGGTTTGTTAAGTTTCTTCTTTCTTTGAAAGTTATATATATATATATATATATATATATATATATATATATATATATATATATGAGGTAAGGCAAAAGGATAGTGAACAAAAAATAATAACTCAAACAAGTCTGAGAGTAGAAATATTTCGTCTTCCATAAGGACTTGCTCAGTCAACTGACTTTTATTCAAAGCCAAAATTACGTACATGTGTGTTTTTGATGAGGGATTGAATTAGTAGCAGAAATGAAGGGTAGGGAGGTTAGGGGGGAAATAAGAATGGGGATAACATGAATGAAGTGTAGGGAAATTTTACAGGAAGTAGGGAGGAAGCTAAGACCAACCCCTTTTCCCATCTAGCACCTAAAATCAAAAAAGATAAAGAGAGAGATAGATAGAGGGAGAGAGAGAGGGGGGGAGAGAGAGTTAAATCAAGATTATTATACTTTTTACAAATTGAACTATCGCAATAGCTCTTAAATAAACATATCAAACGTTATAATTGAATTATCATAATGTGGTATATCCCGAAGTCCGCTAGTTTGAGTAAATTTTATAAAAGATAACACAAAATTATTTAGTTGTATTCGGGCGAGCTAACTACATTGATGTGTGTTTTGTTTTAAGATTTCCTTAGTAATGAGCTGGCAGTCTGGGCTAAGGGCTTGAAGAGAACAGACGCAAGATGGATGTCTGTTCTCCAAGGCTTTTTACTTGGGATGAAATAAATAACTTGGATAACACACACACACACACACACACACACACAACACACACACACACACACACACACACACATATATATATATATATATATATATATATATATATATATATATATGAACAGACAATCATTTAGGAAGAGTTGATAATTCAAAATGCTCAAATGAGTGCCTATAGTGAAGTATAAAAGGTACTATCTTCTTGAATGTAAGAATTATAGTCTTTAATATATATATATATATATATATATATATATATATATATATATATATATGTGTGTGTGTGTGTGTGTGTGTGTGTGTGTGTGTGTGTGTTGACTTCATACCTTTGCATCTGATTGTAACTTTTTGGAAACCTTCAAGTTGCCCCATTAATTTTCTCTTCAAAAACAATATCGTCGGCTCCATGATGGGGAATATTTTCATCTTTGAAATTAATGTGTCTCTTAAGTTTTATTTGACATCAAACCAGTAATTAATGCACTTTCTGTTTTGTTTTATGGCATATCAACCCTTTTCGTGTCATTTAATACTGAAAGGATTTGCCAAGAGTGATGACCGATAGATATGGACGGTGAGAGAGGGTCAAGTGAATATGTGCTCTCAGTACACCTTGATAATGATGATGATATAATGATGCGTGTCTCCTCTTCTTCAGTGAAATGAAATCTGTTTGCTCACGTGTCCTCCGTATCAACCAGTCAACAACCATATTTTCATTAAACCTTGTTTTTTTTTTAGTTTTAGTTTTGTACCAACAAAAGAAATCAATGATGGCCTCTCAATGTTTTAATCAGCAAGCAGGTGTCAAAACGAGCAAACTGCACCGAACGTCCTCACTCATAATTTTCCATTTTCTTTTCTTAATCATCGAAAATGTAATTAAACAAAATCATGATATTCCGCAAACCGAATGGAATCTGGAAAATATTAGAATTATCCAAAATGTGTTTCCCACAATTTTTGATAATGATTCTCTTCATAAGTGTTATTATTATTATTGTTTACTCCTTTTGAGTTTTCACATCATCATTAGCTTATGGTCTTTCACTGGAGTCTGAGTGACAGCAAGTCTCCTCCGGTCTCCAGGACTCTTCTGAGTATTCTGGCAGATTGCAGCAGTGCAGTGTTCTGAATGGTTTCAATCCTTCCTCTGATTTCCAAACTTTCCAAACCTTTTCTAATCCTTTTGGGACTGTTCCAAGTGCAACAACCACAATTGGTATCACTTTCACTTTCATATTCCATAACTTTTTCAGTTCTCTGGCAAGGTCCAGATATTTGTCCTTTTTTTCATTTTCCTTTAGCTTCACCCTGTGATCTGTTGGCACTATAAAATCCGCCAATTGACAAGTTCTTTCTTTTTTGTTTATCAACACTAGGTCGGGTCTTCTTGCTGGGATAAGGTGATCCGTTTTTATTTCAAAGTCCCAGAGAATTTTATGCGTTTCGTTCTCAAGAACAGATTCTGGTTTATGCATATACCATTTTGTTGTGTGGTCAAAATTTATTTTTTTGCATAATTCCAAGTGGATCATTTTCCCAACCCAGTCGTGTCTACTTTTGTATTCTCGTTGTGCTAGTTTGCTACATTTACAGAGTATATGGTTTACAGTCTCATCTCTATTACCACAAAGTCTACATTTACTATTTTGTTGGGTCTTATCAATTTTCGCTTTTATATAGTTTGTCCTTATGGCATTAATTTTGTGCAGCAATTATTAATGATTCTGTTTCTCTTTTGAGGTTTCCTTTTCTTAACCATGTCCAAGTCTTTCCATGTGCAACCTCTTCGATTTGTCGTTTGAAGTGTCCATATAATTGTTTTTCTTCCCATTTTTGTTTTCTAGTCTTTGTTGTTTTTCTGTTTGTCCATCTGCACTTCTACTATTGTTGGCCGCCATAAGTAATTTGTCTTTGCTCTTTCTTGTGTAATCATCAAGTTGTTGGAAAGTGGTTTCTACACAGTCCTCTATGTTGGCAAGACCTCTTTCCCCTTCATTTCTTGACACATATAATATATCTCTATCATCTCTAGGGTGGAGAGCCTTGTGCATTGTCATTAATTTTCTCGTACTTTGGTCAATCTGTCTGAGTTCTTCCTTTGTCCATTTTAAGAATGGTCCTGTGTATCTTATAATAAGGACAGTCCAGGTATTGATTCCTTTGATCAGATTTCTGCTGTTAAGTTTGGTTTCAAGAAGTTTTCTAGTTCTCCTGAGATATTCTTTTTACATTTTCCCTTCATTTCTGCTTGCATGATATTGTCCACTTCTAAAATGTCTAAGTATTTGTAGCTTTCATTTTCATCAAGTGATTTTATAGTTTCCTGATTGGCAGTTGTATTTCATCCATTAGTTTTCTTTCACCGCGTTTTATTACTAGCATAGCACACTTTTCAATTCAAAATTCCATCCCTATATCCTGGCTATATATTCTAATAGTTTGTATTAGGATCTTCAATTCTTTTTCATTTTTTGCAAAAATTTTAATGTCATCCATGTACATAGGTTGGTTTATCTTTTCTTGTGCGCTTGTGAATTTGTATCCCCCTGTACATTTTTAAGTATATGATTGAGAGGCATCATTGCTATAATGAACAGTAGTGGTGATAATGAGTCTCCTTGGAAGATACCTCTTTGGATTTTTACTTCTGCCAGGGATTGTTTTCCGGCTTTTAATTGAACTCTCCAGTTTTTCATGGCTTTTTCAATGAAATTTATGATGTTGTTGGAAATTTTGTACATTTTTAAACATTCTAAAATCCAGGTATGTGGGACCATGTCATATGCTTTTCTGTAGTCGATCCAGGCCATTGCAATATTTTTCCGTTATTATTATTATTATTATTATTATTATTATTATTATTATTATTATTATTATTATTTTCCACTTTTCGTCACCTTGAACTTGGGAGTATTCACTATTACTCAAAAACAATATCCAAAAACAATTAGTCTGCTGGAGCAGAAGAATACAGCGATTGCACTCCTTCAGAGGAATAACTGTTGGCAATGGATGATGCTTAAGGATGGAACTCTGGTGGCTGAGCAGTCCATGACATGTTACACTCCATTTTGGTCCGTACTTAGGTAAGGTTAAAGGGCGGTCCCGAGAGGCCCCCTCTGATCAATTGCCTGGTGACGTCGAGCCCTATCACCAACCCGTATGGCAAACTCCAAACCTTTCTACCATAAATGTTCCAGAAGGCCATGTCTGAAGGTCTTTTATTCCCAGGGTATGGTGTTAAACTGCCTCTAATCCTGAAGTTTTAATTGAGTTTCAAAAATTGAATTTCAAAATATTGTGAATACCCGTCAAGCATGGATGGAACAAAACGTCTTTTGCATAAAATAACCCAACACGGGTTGACATGCAATAAAACCCATTAATAACAAGAACAAACAATTAGTCTAATAAGATAAAGCGAAAATTCTTGCAAACTGTTGCCATATCCGTATTAATGTACGGCTTCACCACTTATCAACTAATTCATTGCCTACTTTAAACAACTCAGAGATGCTCAGTGGTCCTACCTTAAGCCGCTTGATTCGGCCCTCGCCCATGTCACTTGTTTACACTGGAAAATCACTACGTGAACAATAATAGGACGTTATTTGAATAGAAAGAGATCTGTGGTGAATAGATAGTGAACTTTACATGCTGATAAAAAATACCAATGAAATTTGGTAGAGTTGTTGGAATATTTTGTATGTAAGCCGTGCTGCAATACACCACTTAAATTAATATACTAAACGAGGTCATATGATTTATACCTCAGCCAATCAACAGCGCGAATACGTAGCTTGTTAACTACTTATTCGGCTAATATGGACAGATGTCCATTTGCATTCATTGACGAAGGAACTGCAAGACTGAGGAGCACCAATAAAATACCAAAGGATTAAGGATCGCTCTCTGGTTAACACAAAGGATCTCCGCTGGAAAGCGCTCTTGCTTGAATCCTAAAGAATGGCCACAAAAATCATAACAAGAGTCCTGTAAGAAATCTGGTAGGCAAAGAGTTGAAACATCTTCATATTGAACGGTAAGTCCTTCAACCGAGTAGACCAGTTTACATAGCAAACAGGCTTCACCACTTGTAATCTTACAACGTGATTAAAGACAAACCTATATGGGACCTAGGCAAGGATACTGCAGGGGGTCTTGGTCACATCTTGGCAGCAGCACCCTTCTAGAAAACAGCTTTACAGCCATTTAACTTCTATAACAGAAACCATTCAATTTAGACCATGACTCGCTGGAGAAGCTAAGTCGAACTGATGTAACTTTCTCCTATACAAAGCTAAACGTGCGCACACCAGTGTATGCCGACCTATAAAAGCTTACATCAATCAGCTCTGTACGGATTTCGGATTCAGTGTGGAGGACCTCCAAGGGGCGTGAATGATAGGGACGGTTGGAGAAAGAGAGTCATGGATGCCCATGCTGTCAGCGCGACCTGATGATGATGATGATGATGATGATGATGATGATTTTCCAGTCTAAAATTAATGATGGAACAGAGCCTACGGTGATAATATCAAAATCAGTGCAATCAAATAAATGTGATACTGACTTGGCATTAAATAACCAATCTTAATTTTATATGTAAGTATTTACCCGACCCGTTGACCACGAGTAATATATGACACAATGGTCGTAAGCATGGGGGTGGGCACAAGGATCGAACACGCAATTCAGTACTGCGAAATTAGCTTGATAACCATTACACTATATGACGCCATATTATTTTACCTACTCCGTTCGCCACGATTATGACGCGACATACGGTCGATTGTATGTTGTATCAAGAAAGGATTGCACTCCTCGCTATTCGGTAGTAATGGATCTGAGAGAGTTGCTTGCTTACCATTCTACAACGATGGTTTGCTATTTTCTGCAACCTGTTCGCTACGGGAAGGATGGGAAACAAGATCACAAGTATGGGTCATCCAGCGAGGATATAACACGATATTCACTAGTGATTAACACGCAAGACTAGATTGCTAACCAATATGTGGATGTAATAAAAAAGACATACCTCGAAACTCACGCGGACGTGTCTGACTTGCGGGGTCATTGCAGGAAAGAAATATGGTTGCTTTAAGCATTATATTTAACTATGGGCTATCTCGAACCAGCGAGAAGGGATTGCACGTATGCAAATTCTCTTGAGATCGGGCGTGCATATGAGCATACGGCGACGGCAAGAGGAGCAGTGTCAAGCGATTACGTACGACGACTACGACTGTCTCATAACCTGAAGGAAGCAGTTTATTAGACAATACACCACGATGGGATGCCCAAATGTGGTTTTCTGATTACAAAATGAATCTACATCTTATGATGAGACAACCTTTATAAATATTGTGGAGAGTGTTTAGTCTGTCATTACTACCAGGTCAGCCTGCTAATCCGTACGTGATTACGGTGAGATTAATTTTATATGTAGATAATATATGTGCATAATCCTCATATCAACAACAGTACAACAGAAATAAAGATATCACACAAGAACAAAATCGATCAAATGATTTAATACTCTGTGCAAAATTATAAATATTGCGAAAAAATTAAAATATATAAAGATTAAAACAAATGAAAAAGATAAAAGTGTGAAAAAGAAAATTTCCTAGAACAGTGAGAAAAACACAAAGTGTGTATCAAATGAAAAATCGTAGCTTCTATTTTCAGGCCATTGAATCTAATTAACATGTGAAAGGCGCTTTTCACAGCACATTTGACAGAAATTAGAATCAATTAATCAGCCGGCTAATTAAATCCGGAATTGGCCTCTTTGAAACAAAGTTCATTGAGTATTAATTATAGCCACAGGTGATCCGGTTCATGAAAATCCGTTCTCAAACAGGCGGCGTAAAATTATACTATCGCTATTTTGATCCGCCCACACCCCTTCCACGGTTCAAACCCAGCAGATCATAAAACCAACCAAACGTTTCGCTGCCCATTGACATAAGATCGATACATAAGCGTGCGAAACAAAATACAATTTTAAAAAAGGAATGAAAAAAATAAGTTTTGTTCCAGTGTTACAATTTGCAATGATAATTCACAAATGGATGGTTTTATATTCAGTATTAAATTCAATTTATTTAACGTATCAGTTGATCTTTCTGTTTTTTTGTTGTTGTATATTCTTGTAAAAATACAAAACGAAAAACAAAAAAACCCAACCCACATATATACGAACAGATAGAGATCTAAGGTCAAGTGTTGAAACATCATTAGTTGTTCAAAATAAACATTTATGTTTTTCCTTTTCTATTTTTCTTTGTTCATAATGTAGCCTTAACGCTGAGTCAGCAACAGAGGTTGTTCATTAGACTCAACAACAGAGTGCATGATCGAACAGGCTTGTAATGATGCCCTGTAATTCGAATTTTGTTATTAATGTGAAGAAAATTAAGAATTATTTGATATTTATTATCATAAACGAAGCGAGAGATGAAAAGTCAAAGATGAGAAGGACGAATGCAAATTAGATGTAGCATTCATTTTCTTTGAACAAAGGGTCGTGATTCGAATTTATTATTATAACAATGCATATTCATGAATTCAGTCTCGGTATTGTGTTTTTTTTTAATCTTTTTTTCTTGTCTCTCTGAATTAAGATAAATGGATGACCATACTGATTATGCTCAACAGATGTCAATAATCAAAATGTATATAGAGAGAAAAGAAGATGGGTCTACAGCAAAGAATGTTCCTTTTATTTACCTTTTTGTCTTTATATTTAACACAGATGACAAAAATAATTACTAATTGAGGCAAGATATTTCACGGTTAACATATTTGTTTCGGTTGAATGATTATCAAAATCATCTCATTTTTATTAGAGATTTTTTCAAAAATTTTAAAGAGATTATTCACATAATAGAGCGGAATATTTTATGATATACAATGATGATTTAAACAATAATGTTGAAGAAATTAATTCTAAGAGGTTATATATATAATACTAATACAACCACTACTACTAACACTACAACAACAACAACAACAACAACAACAACAACAACTACTACTACTACTACTACTACTACTACTACTAATAATAATAATAATAATAGTATAAACCGGACTTATATCACTGTTATAATCAGTTATAATTGTTAGACAAATCCTGGAATTCTGAGAAGACTCCATTTAACAACCACCAAAGGAAATTTCTGTGAAAACATCGCAAGGTTTAGAATAATAATTTTGATCATAATTAGGCGACGACGACGATGACGATGACGACGACGCAGAAGAAGAAGAGAAGAAGAAGAAGAAGAAGAAGAAGAAGAAGAAGAAGAAGAAGAAGAAGAAGAAGAAGAAGAAGAAGAAGATGATGAGATGATGATGATGATGATATGATGATATAATAATAATAATAATAATAATACCTAGTGTCAATCGACAAGAAGAGAACCTTTCATCTCATGGATTTGGCTGTAGAACATGAAGGTGAATGTCATACCAATTGTAAGACTTGCTGTCACTAAGCCACCGGCTACGGCAGATATGAAAACCACATAATGATAATAGCCAGTATCAGAGGTTGCAAAATAGAGAAATCAGTAAATCAACAGAAACTAGAAAACAGTAATAGGAAGATAAACAACTATTTGGATACTTCATGCGACAAACTGGAGAGCTTGAGGACCATAAAATTTGGGTATGACTAAAAAAGGGAAACCTCAAAAGAGAAACTGGATCTCTCATAAATGTAGAACACGACAATGATATAAATCAAAGCAAACATAACTAAGACGCAACTTAATAGCAAATGTTGAATTGAGTGACCGAAAGGAAAGGGTTATTCTTACATTAAGGAATGAAGCAAATTAACACAAACGAAATACAAGACTAGACATGACTGGCTGGGAAAAGTTATATACTGAGAATTGTGACATAAATTACATTTTGACAAAGCTTCTAAAGAGTATCTGCACAAACCGGAATCCGTCTTAGAGAATGAGATGCATAAAATTCTCTAAGACTTTGATATACAGAGGGAGTGTTGTATATGATGCATGTTGTATGGGATGAATAATCAAGATAATAATTTATAATACCAATCTATTTTCTTGTGAACACATTCTTTATTCATGTTAGTATATTTCCTACAAATTACCTGTTCGTTCGACAAAGGGGAATTAGCCTTCGGACCATCGATGGAAATGGATATCAGCTATTTTAAACGATTCTGGAGTAAATTATTCAGTTTGAAATCTTGCTTCGTATATTTATGATTTTATTCAGCAGGTTTTACAATCGTCTAGTGAGAGCCACATTTTTCAGCTGTTCTTAACAATCATTAACTATCAATTAATCTTATTTGTCATTAACCGTTCCCACTCTTGAGACAATTGTTTAATTCTTACTAAATTAACGGCACAACATGCCAAATAAAAAATTCAGTGAATCTTTTATTACGTCAAAAACACCTTACACTCTCAAACATCTCCCTTATGGAGTATTTTTTCGCTCCAGCCAGAAAGAAATATTTCAACGCAAATAATATGAGGTATATTTTAAAGAATACTAACACGGATGGCATTTTGCCCTACTCGAGAAAGAGAAAAAAAAAACCAAATACATAAAAAATACTTCTAAAGAAAACTTGCGTACCAACTTTTATCTCATATCATAACAGTTGTAGGTATTAAATACTATTATACCATTAAACAGATAAAACTGCAACAAACTAAATCAAATGAAGTTAATGACCATTCCGTATATCAATTTGAAGATATTAAGAACTTGAAAGATAAAAATTTCATGGAAATTATTTGTTTTGCAATTAAATGGCCGGAAGTGTTGTGTTGGAAATTTTGTAACATATAAGTTATGCTCTAAATCTTCACCTTGATTTATAGACTAGCCAAGGTGACGTGAGTCATTCTTGCAACCAATCACTAGCAATACTGCGGGTCTGATAGAATACTTAAACCCTCACATTTGTCATAAAAAAAACTGCACTTTTTGAGGACGGACATAGTATTGCCGGATCTTTACCAATACTCTGGTAATCGTATAAGTCCTTCGAGAGTATTGGTAAAGATCCGGCAATACTATGTCCGTCCTCAAAAAGTGCAGTTTTAATTATGACCAATGTGGAGGGTTTAAGTATTCTATCAGGCCCACATTATTGCTAGTGATTGGTTGCAAGAATAACTCACGTGATCTTGACTAGTCTATAAATCAAGGTGAGGATTTATAGACTAGCCAAGGCCACGTGAGTTATTCTTTGAAGAGTGACATAGGATTGCCGGATCTTTACCAATACTCTAGCAGGACTTATACGATTACCAGAGTAACCAAAGGATTCATTATCGAAGGACTCTCTACCAGTAACTGAGAACACTTTAATAATCAAAGAATTCATTATCGATGGACTCTTTATCAAGGATCCAATTCTACTGGATAAGCGATTCTGCATTAAGGCCAAAGAATGGCCCTTAAAAAAGTAACAGGTTGATATGCCATAAAACAAACAAAATAAACCGAACAAAAATACGTCACAAAAAAAAATGTTAGTGCGCAAAAACATAGTAAGTGTTAATTAGATAGTGACAGGGATGAAACAGTTAAAAGGCAATAGTTTATTATTATGTCCCTATCGGACATCGATATTGGCAAGTCCTATAGACACCATTTAGTGACCACAAATATGGAGCGAATGTAAGGTTTTGTAGGTCGGCAAACACTAGCTTGTTACTGTGTAGGAATCCGTAGGGGAACGTCTCTCATGATCTCATACTTACATCCTCTGCAGTGCATGCTTTTGCTTATATGTGTGGTTTTGTTTCTTTGTCTGACCTACAGTCCACATGATCATATTTCCTTACCCAACTGTGCATACTCTGGTATTCCTCTTGCGATAAAAAGGTCGTCGTTGGGGTGGCCTAAAGTGGGTATCAACCAAAGAGCGAGGGAGTCTATCCCCTTAGCACTAGCGCTAGACCAAGGAAATTGTTTTTTACCGTCTGAGGCGGGGCGCCACACCTATCTTCAGCTCCTCATATTACCGCACAGATCCATGTGCTATTCATACGCTGAGATGGCGAGGGCCGGTATCGAACCAGGAACTTTCAGATTCCCAACCGAACACTCTTCCGACTGAGCTAAACAGGCCCTATCCTCTTGTGATAATTGTATTCAATTGTTTATTATGTGATTAACTGTTTCTCCGTCGCCACGGGTTACTCTCCTGCATATTATCATTTTTCCTATGATATAATTAGTTCTAAAGCTATCATCGTTTGTTGCTACACATGCTTAGATTCTCCCAAAGTCATTGTCCCATGTATTTTATAGTAAAATTATCATCTGTAGATGTCAATTTTTATTTTAAGAGATACATCTCTGGTATTCTACAATCGGTGCTTCATATTGCCGAATGCAGTGCTTGCTTTAGCTATTCTGGAATGGATCTGTTTGTCCATCTTTCTATCAGATGTGACTGTTTATCCAAGATATGTAAACCTGCCAACAATCTTTAATGCTTTTTCATCAATGAAGACAGATGGATTTACAAGACGTGGATTGCATGCTACGGGCTGTTACAGTAGTTCAGTTTTCTTTATTCTAATAGTACGTCCAAATGCTTTTGATATCCCAGAGATTTTATCAAGAAAGTTCTGGTTGTCTTGTGGGTTGTGTACTAATAGAGCGGCATCGTCTTAAAAAAGAAAATCCCGCACAAGCTGCAAGGAAACCTTTGACCTAGCTTTAAAACATTGCTAATTGTATAGACCACCACTTGTTCTGAATTCGACACTTAGATCTGAGAATGCTTTCCCGAGCACACACACACATACACACACACACACACACACACACACATACACACATATATATATATATATATACATATGTGTGTATGTGTGTGTGTGTGTGTGTGTGTATTTATGTGTGTGTATGTATGTGGGGGTGTATGTGTGTGTGTGCTGTCTGTGAACTCGTGCTCGAGTAAGTCCATTTCCTGTTTCACAGTTGAATGCCAGTAGCATTTGACACTGTATCCTTGTGTTTTCTCAGATGAATCATAAAACCACCACTGGAGAGACATACACTTCTACATAGAATACATGCTGGAACTTCTACACATTGAATGTTGTTGGACTGAAAATTACCATTTCTAATAGCCAGCTTCAATATTTGGTGTTTAATTTGGTTGGCTTAGTATTATTGATTTCTAAATGTTTGGTTTTATCTTAGTGGATATGATAAACAAATCTCGGGGATAAATCTTAAATAATTTCTTTATCAAGAAGAAATAATTGTAATTTTATTCTTTACTTCCTATTATAACAAATTAGTTAAATTTAACAATGAAAGACAGAAGATGGAAGAGTAATTTTCAGTTGTTCTATTTTTTTAGTATAACTCAATCTGTTTCCAATCTTTTTATCTACATTCTTATTTAGTTTCATTAACCTTTCTAATTCAAAATATTTTATCACATTAAAACTTAAATACCAGCACTCGTAGCCTGCATATATTTGCTTGTAAGTATAAAAAATAATCACAGTTTTTATTTTATCTATGTTTTTTGCTTGTTTCACAAAATTGTGAAATCTAAATGATCTTTTGCTTTGGGAATTATCTAAAAAAGTCAATTGCATTTCTGAAGTTCTTATCCAATTATTCTCATTCCATTTCATACAATGGCGACAGACAAACTGTCTCTTAGTGATATTCCGATAAAATTGGCGCGCTTTTAAATTTCGTAAAATATCTGCCTCAACTTTTCGTTGAAAAGAATAAAACCTTAAAATAACATTAAACTTCTCTCTCTGAGTCATTTCATATAGTTAAGCAATCTCCATATTTGAATAATTTTATTTACTTCCTTTAAAAAGAAACTGGAATGAATTTAGCCCGCCTGAGTGGCTATTTTAAACATTTCAAAATTAAACACTTACCATAGATACCTTATAATGATCTTATATTTTATGTATTTAATCGGAATACTCCATTAATGGCATACTGTTAACTAGTTTTTATTATAAAAAATAAAGTTATGATACCCTAACATATGCAATAAAGATATTTCCAATTTTCTTTGCGTTCATTGCATTTATCTAAACTGCATCTGAGGAGTGGGGAATTCAAGTTTTGGGGACCTTATGAGTGTAGAATACTCCTTTAGTATTCCCAGGTCCACTTTCCCCGGGAGTGGGAGTACCTAAGTTTAAAATAGAGTTTATTATTCATTAAGACAGAGTGAAAAAAACAATTTCTCAAAATTTTGGATATGAGGCTTGATAAGTTTAATTATTTGGATTTTTAGAATGTTGTCCTCTTCTCCATTGTTATATACACACTATTTCGACCGATGTGCCCTCCGGTCTACTTCAGGTGTATTTATAGAACCCAGGAACCTTTTCTTCTAACTCAGGAACCACCTTGTCAAACTCGCGAGCCTTCATGTCATAATTGGAAGCTTCCAAGAAACTTCCAACCAAATACTTTATTCAATCCACGACCGGACACATGACGAAACGGTTATGCGGGTTGTGTTATTACAGTTCTAAGTGACAATAATGTGTAGCTTGCAGATTCATTCCTGACAAGGGCGATGATAACATAGAATGATTAGCATATATATCTACCTACCCCTCCGCACGGGCAGAATGCGACAAAATGTCAATTTCTTAAGCAGAGTTTAACAGATCTGAATTCAGAGTTTTCCTTCTCCTATACTGGTTACTTAGCCATGGTTAAAGCGTCCAGTCTGCTCTGCTATTTACGTATAGCTGGAGGGAGAATTGGAATCATACCTTTCCCAAAGGTAATAGCGCCATGTGAAATGCCAACAGCTTTGTCCAGGAATTGAACTCGAGTTGATGAGTCAATTTCCTACGACTTTAACCATTAGACCACACGCCTCCATAGAATCTTTAACATAGTTTAACAGTTATATTCGGTAATGGTTAACGGAATAAGAACAGTCTACCCCGGTGGATTGAATAATATTTGCTATAATTCAATTAAAAAAAATACTGATTGTATATTTATGAAAAAAAAAAAAATTCTGAAAGAAAAATGCTTTTTAGAAAATTCCCCCATAAGAAATAGGCACGGTAAAACGAGTTCATATCCTTGACGAAACTGTTTGTATTTCACAGAGTGTTAGTACATTTGTGAAAGGTTTGCATATAACTATTCTCTTTCCATCTATGGGTAAATATTGGGACAGACTGAGTCGTTAACCATAGTTAGCAACCAGTCTAGAGAAGAAAAACAAACCTGTTAAAATCTTGACCTTTTGTCACATCCTACTCGTCTGAAGGGGTATATAAGCATGAAAATGAATTTAATAAGGTTTTCTAGCCTCATTAACTTCTGACAAGTAAGCATGTTTGATTATCCTGGAAAAACAGCATTATTTAAATAATCCAGAATTGCGCATAAAGTTATTGTGACATACGTTGATATTGCATTATTCATAAGAATAATCAGTTGAGATAAATATATAATCCCGTAAATGATCAGCGTTAATAATCTTATAAGAAGATTTCTTAATCTTATTACTCCCTATCAGAGGGGCACTCAGAATACATTAATTATACCGTCACAAAAAAGTTGGTGTAATGGTCATGACACTAAACTCCATCTGGTAGGTAGGCTCAATATTGCAGACTGACTAGAATAGTGTATCATTTTATTAACCGAGCTAGTCGCCTGATAGGAATTCTTGGTATCATGTCACTGTGTTCAAATTATTTATATTAGATAAGAATACTTGACATAATGTAACTGTGTTCAAATTATTTATTTAGATAGGTACACTTGACATTATGTAATTGTGTGCAAATTATTAGTATTATATAGGACTACTTGGAACCATACAACTGTGTGCATATCATTTGTATTATATAGGAGTATTTAAAGTTATAACTCTACAAAAATGATTATAGACAAGTGCCTTTTAAAAAAAAATTGCAATATAACATAATATAGTTATGATTGCAACCAAACATTTACAGAAAAATAAAATTTTGGCATTAAATAACCCAAAAGGAGTTGGTATGCTATTAAGGAAATAACCTAACCAAACCTTTCAATATTTTATCCTTTATCAAATTCACACACAATAATTTATTATTCATCTCATTTAGTTTCATAACACTGATCATTAGACGAATTTTATGAATATGCCACAACTGGAGGCACAAAATATAAACACAATATACAATACCCCAACTTATAGGCATAAAATAAAACTGGGTTGTTTTACATGCAGTTAAAATCGATCGATCAATAAATCAATTTATTGTTCATGTGTTTTAAACAAAATTAATACATATCTAAACTGGATCGTAAATTTCTGAACTTCGTAGAGCAGTTCACATACTTCGATAGTAATATCTCATCTACAGAAAGCAATGTCAATAAATGCATAGGAAAGGCATAGAAGGCTATAGATAGATTATCAATCATATGCAAGTATTTTCTTTCCGATAGGATTAAGTGAGAATACTTCCAAGCCATTACCATGTCAGTGATACTGTATGGTTGCACCACTTAGATTCTAATGAAACGCTTAGAGAAAAAGGTATATTGGAACGACACAAAGATACTACGTCATCTCTTGAACAAATATTGGAAGCAACAAAAAGTGGTAATGTGGCCACTTACCTCTTATCACACAAACCATGCAAGTTAAACGAACAAGAGGCTGGACGAGTAAGAAGCTCGAACTCATAAGTGACAATCTCCTGTGGAAATGTACACTTGAACACACCATTGTAGGTCAATCATTAAAAAAAATACACCAGTCATTTTTTGGGATACTGAATGCCGTGCGGTAGACCTGCCAGTGGCAATTACCGATAGGGAGAGAAGAGAGAAGAGAGAGAGAGAGAGAGAGAGAGAGAGAGAGAGAGAGAGAGAGGGGGGGAAATCCGTGCTATCATCGCTACATGATGATGATGATGATGATGATGATGATGATTCAAAGAATGTCCATTCGTCTGTCCGTATATAAATGCTTTATCATTGTTGGTAATGTTTCAATGTTTGAGGAAATTTTAGGATTGTCGTTCGAAAGGTATTCAATTGTATTTGGTCAATATTATCTGAATTTTACTTCCCGAAATGAGGCTAATATTTTATGGTAATAAAAGATTCTCATAGCAAGAAGACGTCATCTTTTGCCAGCGGGTCACTATATAAACATAATTAAACTATTATTTCATCACCCTTTGTCTACAACATAGAAATGCTAATATATTAAGAAATTCCAAAACCAGCTGGAGGTTGCATTTGCATGAATCTGTTATCTTCAGACTGACGGAAAGTAAATTAAGTTAATAATGGGAAAAAGTTTATATGGAGTTTTATCGAAAAATACATCTTTATTTCAACAGAATGACACGTAAGAGATTTGTTGAGCGAATGTTTTTCTTTTAAAATACGGTTTACTTAACGTATGCATTTCGGATTATATTTTACAATGAAGCTTTACCTGTTCTTTAAAGTAATTACATTAACACAATTTACCTTTATGTATTTACGCAACACCTCCGCAGGAATAGGATGCAAGATTATTCCTACGTCCACTCTAATCCGGAGTGATTGTATCTGTTCGAATACCATCGATGGGTTAAATAGATTTTTTTAAAAGAGTTGTACAAAAATCTATACATATATAAAAGGCAGTTCTGTGTATCTGTATGTCCGGAGGAAACTTCGAAAATAAAACAATTAACGACAGAGTCAATATATATACACATTAAATATAACCAGGGCTTGGTTTTTGAGCAAAAAAATGAAGATTTAATTTATATTCGTGAAGATAATTAAATAAAATTTAAATGATACCAACATTGATTTTTTTTTGTTGCATTTAGTATTTTAAATAGGAGACATTAATGATTCTTTTCAGGGTGGTTGAATCAAGGCAAAGTCTTTTTTTAAATAGGGATTTTAATGGGGCCTTCTGTGGGGATACAACCCGTGATTGAACAATAATGGATTTGCAAGACTACCTTTTTACCCTCCTCCTATACCTAGGTGACACCGGGTAGCTGCTTCTAGTACAACTATAAAGTATAATTGATAATCAACCGTTGTTGCGTACGCTAAAAAATTGTTTAAAAACAAACTATTTACCAACAAATTATTTCCATACAAATCATAAATACTAACAAAAAAAGAGAGTTGGCATTAAATAACCCACAGGGTTGTTATGTCATTAAAAAAAGCACACTAGACGAAACCTGTTAAAAATGATCAGACTTCACCATTTAGTATCTAGTTAATAATAATGTAATTATTAATCTTTTAATTTATCAACGGAAGAATAAATTGATTTTTCTTTGAAAATGTTTAGAGAAATTCTAGCAAATACAACGTATTACATGTCTTCAAAAGATCAAAACTAGCAGAATATTAAAACTTTGATAAAATAAATTAGTAAATGATTAATACAGTAACTAATACTATTATTTATCATCACTTATTTTAATATATGAGCCGCCCAAACAACCAATGACACTGACGTCCAGATGTGTGACCACCAAGAAAACGTAATTTACAAGAACCCTTATTCTAGATGAGAGAGACGTTCACACACTTTTTGAAAACAGAAAGTTACCGAAAGAAAAAAAATACCTAAATTTCATAGCCATAAAAAATTATCCCCCATTGTTGGGTGGACTACAATTTTTCAAACTATAAATCTTTCATTGATAGAAAAAAGACTGTTCAGTTCTTCCAGATTCTTACACCAGTCAATCCGTAAGTTTTAACATAAGCAATAAAGTGAGTGTTATTTTTTCTGTGACCACGAGTCTTACTTAACTTTCCGGATGTGAATTCGTCGTTCTCTCTATATATTGTCTTTGTCTCTTTATATACGCCAACAGAGAAGAATATCCCTGAAATAAAGGCCTGGTGCTATACAATCCTACCTTGTGCCATATTCAAAGACAGTCCATGTTAAAGAATCATTATGTTGATTTAAAACTAAACTCAAAACAAACATTTTCTCCGTTTCAGTGGTATTATTAATTCATCCAACAGTGCTCAATATTTCATAGAAAATAGACCAATACAATAATTGTGGAAAAGGTTATGGGTCTACTACGGATTCGATCTTTATGATCTCCTCATTTTTATTGAACAAAGTTACATTGCTGATATATATATATATATATATATATATATATATATATATATATATATATATACAACCACTCCGTTAGTACTAGAATGCAAAACAAGGTCAATTTTTTAAGTGGAATTTAACAGTTTTGAATTCAGAGTTTTTTTTATTTTCTTAGACCGGTTGCCATACCAAATTAAAGGAGGCTGATCTGCACTTCATTTTACGGGTAGTTCGAGCGAGAATGGTTGGAATATTAGCACCATGGAAATGTAAACAGTCTTGTACAGGATTTGATCTCATGTAGACGGGTTCACGCCCGTCAACGAGAACAGTTACGTTACTAGTGCCTTTTTGATATTTCAAAAATTTCAACGACTTTCGAATTTGAATTGTTTATTTCAAAATGTATTTATTTCGGTAATATCTGTTGAAAGAAGGTTTGGTTTCTTTAAAACAAATCCCCAAATCAACGTCTTTCCACTTTGTATTAAATATAAGACCTACATAGTGTAAAAAGAAGTGCAATATATCTGCATAGACACAGCAAATAAATGTACTACTATCACTGATATAACTGAAATCACTGACGAGAGTAAAATATAACCGGCTATTTTACACTTAGTCACCACATTAAACCCTGGAGAAGAAATAAATAAAACGTTAAGTTTTTTTTTTCTTTCAGATGTTTGAGAAAATGAAATTACACAGCAGTGCAAAGAGGCAGGTCTGAGAGGAGAATCGGTAAAACGTCGTCGGTTTTCGTGTCTGATAATTTCATAAAATCACGTGCCACCACTTTAGCAGCGAAACGAAAGCATAAGGGCAGTGAAATTCAACACAGAACTCTCGGAGGATGTGAAGTAGAATTAATGCTTCAGACAAGTGTCGAACGTGTATTGTCTGCAGGCACGTTCATGACTCGATTATGCCTGTCTTGTCTTCTTTAATTTCGAAAATTCTTACTCTCTGTGATTTCCGATTGAGTTACAAAGCTGCATTTTCAAAACTCTACAAAACTAGAAATTTTAATGTGTCAACTATCATAGGTAGATGCCATGAGAGATTGGATGTGGGTTTACTAGTGGAACTACATGTCCTCAACCAACCCGTCATACACGAACATTTCGGGAATACTTACTCTGTGTTTCAAATCTTCATTTTGAAAACTGTGTAAAACAAGCAATTTTATTATTTCTCGGGGGTTTTGTGATATGGCTTGATAATTAGAATTGTTTGTATTATTCGGTCTATAGTCCTCATCTTCATTATTATCTGTACAACGCGTCGGCCGATGCCCCCCCGGCCTTCTTCTAATTGGACACATAGCCTTGTGGGTAAAGGAGGTAGGTTAAGACAGTTCTAAGTGACAGTTATCTCTAGACTGCAGGTTCAATCCTAGCCAGGTGTAGCAGTAACATAGAATAATAATTAACACAGCTTAACGCCTCTACCCCAGCTATGGTTAGCAGAATGAGAACAGGATACCCCGTGGACTGAACAAAGGGTTAGGTTCAAAGTTTCGTGATGGCTCCCGATTACGACAAGAAGGTTCCCGATTTCGAAAAGAAGGTTCCCGAGTCCGTAAAGATGTTTCCGAGTCCGATAAAGTTTCTGAGTCCGACAAGAAATACCTGAAGAAGGTCGGAGGGCACATGAGCCTAAACGTTGTACACATAACAATGAAGATGAAGACAATAGTCCGAATAATGCAAATAATACTAAAAAATTGAATGTATAAACTATCATACTTAAATGCCTCCAGAACTTGGATGTGGGTTTACTAGGGAAAGTGCATCTCATCAACCAACTCTTCGAGAATTCTGAATCTCTATAATTTCAGATAGTGTTTCAAAGCTCCATGCCTGTGACCTGTGTGTGCATATGTATGTGTATGGCACGAGAGATTCGCTGTGGTTTACTTGTTGATGTAGATACATCAACCAACCCTGCATACATGAAGTTTATAAAAGTAGTAAAATAAATTCTATAGAGAATTCTATAGGTTAAGCAAGTTTTTCATATTTCATTTTATTGGTTATTAAGTTTTAAAAACATATCAACCCAAAAGGTTAGGGAATCACGTTGATTGTACATTTGTATTAAAATGTTTTGTGTAGTTATTTCTTAATAGATTTTTGTACACTGTTCTACGATTTTAACTATTACTATCGAATAAAAATAATTAGCACCAGTTTATGTTTTTAGTAATCATATCCAATAGTATAAGGGTAAGTCAATCGTTTTGCAGTATGTCAAGCTACCATATTAGATATTCATTCAGATTTTTACTGATGATAATTGGTAACGTGTATCTTGTATAAACTTGTATCTTCATGTTATATCATTTAATTGATAAAAACCGTTCTTCAATCGTTTCTGAATTGTTTATTTTTTATGTTTATATATA
>CM042138.1:103550-136050 GCA_023376005.1 Doryteuthis pealeii | reverse complement strand
AACGCGCCTCCATTGAATATATGAAATTATAAAATTAATAGAGAAATAGATAGAAAGATTGATATATACAAACATCCAGGAATATATGAATAGGTACACATGTGTTATATACTATCGAGTATCGGGTATATAAATGGTAAGTGAGAGTGGAGTTCTTAAGTGGTTCTATGATTGATCTCTTCCTTTGTTCGATGCGGCTTCTGTTCTGCTGGGCTTGATTATCTCTGCTCATTGCTTTGTTTTTGATAAGACTTTGTTTAGTTTTAATACTTTATTAAAACTGAAGACCAAAAGGGTTTTAACCGCGCGATGAGAAGATGGCATACTTGGGAACAGATGACTCTCGCGTCTAGTTCCTCCGGTTAATCGCCAAGATCTAATTAACTCCTAGCTCAGCCCACTTCTCACCCTGCCTTCAGCCAATGACACATCAGAGGCTAGATCAGCGAAAAGTTATCTGCTGTCAATAACTTTAACAACGGTTAATGGTACCTTTCAATTTACCATACCGTTATTTAAATGATAGTACACTTACATAATTTGTAGGCAACCCACGAATTAATTAACATATGGATAGATACTAATAAACAATAGATATTAATAGAAAGGAATAGGTAAAAATCCATAGAATAGGAGAGATTTAGACCAATAGATAGATCTCATTAAACTAATACGTATATAGCAAAAACTGGGGTATTCATGGGTCTAAGCACTACTGAAATCCCTTTTGGTACTGTGTAAATATGTGCTTCGGCATTAAATTTAATATCCTCAACATCTTCAAAATTTACCTTGAGATGAATTTAGAGTTTAGGGAAAAAAAAAACAAGTCACCCCCCCCCCCGACCTGAATTCGGTTAATATGTAATGTACTGCACTAGCGTCACCCTTTTGGTCTGGGCTGTACAGTACGCCGATTGAACCTCTGCAGTGGAATAAAAATCCCATAATGGTGTCACCTGTTGGCCGTGGGTTGCAACCCCTGATACTTAAGGATAGATCCCTAGTGGCTGAGTAGTCCATGACATGCAATTCTCCACTTTGGCCCTTACTTAGGCTAAACGGTTGGTCGGAGAGGGCCCCCTTCGATCAATTGGCTGGTCAAATCAAGCCCTAGCATCTATATGATTGTTCCAACACTGTTGCCCTCATGGAAAATCTCTACCCTTTTTTAATCATATGTGTGGAAGAAAGCCGATGGTGGTTTGTCTTAGTGTCTTGGCTATGATGTTATATTGTAATGAAGTACAATTATAGCATAAACAACTATTTTTGATACATTAATTTGGGCACAAGTATAGGCTTTTAAGTATATCTATCAAATGCTAATGATTTTCAAACTGATTTATTTGAAGCATAGTCGGGCCACTCACAGATATCTTAACCCCTAGTAACAGTGGTCTGGGGATTAATCGTAACAAGCGAGTATTCTACATATTCCAGAACTTAAAAAACTGGAGCCTCATAACCGGAATCAGTTTAGTGTCATATCCACGATACACCTCTGTGGGTGGGGGCAGATGTTACATTTCTACAGGGGATACTGTCAGTGTATTCAAATAAAAAATAACCAAAAATAAAAGCAAACTGCGCAACCATAAGTTTAGATGCATGTCTACACTGCATATTGTTATATTTACCTCTGGGCAACACTACAGTAAAACTGAGTAATATGATTGATAACTCCTATTGACTCAAGAAAGTTGTAAACAATACGTGTCTTGAATAAATTTCAGGAACACAGTTAATTTGACCTTGTGGATGATATACAAATCAACAGAATTGGAATCGATGTGTTTCAATATATTCAGAATTGGGAATCCAGAGTTAACCTTGAAATTGTCTCATAAACTTGGTGAAGATCACTCAATATTTGCAAGACGTTTGGAAATATGGAGACATTTGAAAATGTGAGAAGAGATGTTCCAAGTCAATTGTCAGAAAAACGTATTGGACAGTGTCACAACACATCAGTTTCGTTTCTCGTCATATGGATTTTCTATTGGAGGTGAAAACAATTCGCTCTGATATTCGGTGTCGTCAAAAATCATAACCAAATATGAATTACTAAAAGCAGTCAGCAAAGAGCAAGAAAAAGAAAGAATAAGACAGAGAATAAACAGTGAGAGAAAAGAAAGAAGTGAAATGGTGGTAAGAATCTTCATCATTATACTTTTAGTATTATTTGTATTATTCGGACTATTGTCCTCATCTTCATTGTTTATCTGTACAACGTTTCGGCCGATGTACCCTCTTGTCAGACTCGGGAACCTTCTTGGACTCGGGAACTTTATCGGACTCAGGAACCTTCTAGTCTTAATCGGGAAACTTCTTGTCCTAATCGGGAGCCATCACGGAACTTTGAACCTAACCCTTTACTCGGTCCCCGGGGGATCCAGTTCTCATTTCGCTAAACATAGCTGGATACAGGTGTTGAACCGTGTTAATTATTATTCTGTGTTACTTGTGTACTGGCCAAGATTGAACCTGGAGTCTAGAGATAACTGTCAATCAGAACTATTTTAAACTAACTCCTTTATCCACTGGGCTATGTATCCAATTGAACCCCGTGGACCGAAGGCCCGAGGACACACCGGCCGAAACGTTGTACAGATAACAATGAATATGAAGACAATAGTCCGAATAATACAAATAATACTAATTATCAAGTCTCATCTCATAAATTCAGAGAAATGGTATTTTCAAAATCACGATGTTGTATGACAATGCGCGTCCACACGTTTGGACAGAAACAATGAATTTAGAACAGAGAATTGTTCTTTCTATTGCATTTCACCATTTTAAGTCTGTATCAATGAATTTCGAACATTCGATCACTGCAACAACTGGTAGATATTATTGGTTAACTTTCTAAGAAAGTAAACACAACAATTCTTTTGTATTCTAATTTTACATTAATTTATTTCAATCTTATTCAATAATGTAAAATATAATTCTCACTATCAAATACATTTCCAAAACTCTTTTTTCTAAAAATGAATTTAGTTTCAATTAATGATTCAATATTTCATACACATTTTCAGAATCAGGCACATTTTTTTTAAACCTCGTTTTGTTTTCAAACCCCAACAATTGATGTTATGTCATATTTTCTTTAAGTAACAAATATAAAAATAATTTTACTTAAAACATTGGTACTTTTTTAAAAAGGTTACTGAATAATATACTTATTACTTTGTTTATCAATTTTCTTTAGATTTTCTTAATAATTATAAAATTTAAAACACATGTTAAGAATCGTTTATAATGTACATTATTCTAAAAAAAGTGTGAAAACATTTTGAAAAAAGGTTACGCTGTTAATGATAACAACATGAATTTGTTACATATTTTTTTTAAAAATTTGAAAATATTTTTCTTGTTGGAGATTCATAACATTGCTCCGTAAGATGGCCGTAATAAAAGTTCGGGATAAATCTGACAGTTTCATAAGGAAAAAGAAAAAAAGTGCTTGGTAACTACAAATTTTAATGGATTGTAAAGTAATTCAACACGCACGGAAATTACACTTCTGTGAAAAAGTCTCACTCAAATTAACCGCCATTACAGCCTCAATCCTGCTCCGGAACCTGGAGCAAGCTGGTGTTACAGTTTCCCTGGGAAGGGTCTCAAAAACTACCTTAATTCTGTCGATTAACTGGGCTTTTGTAGTACTGGCACGGCGAAATATATATATATACTTGAAGGTAGGCAAAACTATCCATTGATGCATGAATAAGCAAATATATCTTCTTAAAAGTTTTATACTTACATAACGTCGGATTTATTTACATGATTCTTATGTCTTACATTCTTTATTTTTACTTGAAATAATTTTTCTTGTTGGAGATTCATAATATGGCTACGAACACATGATTCTAATATATATATATATATATATATATATATATACAGAGAGAGAGAGAGAGAGAGAGAGAGAGAGAGAGAGAGAGAGAGAGAGACCACACGCTTAAGAATCGCAGGCTTCCCGGTTCGATACTAGTCCCTGTAATTCAGCGCACGAGTATCAGAGATTGGGTTGGCTGATATATGTGGTAAAGTGGGGAACTGATGGTACGTATCACGCTCCACCTAAAAAACTCATTGAGCTAGCACTAGCGGAAACGGTGTATACTTTCTCGCTGTCAGGTTGATTCTGACAAGAGTTCACTCCGCTAACATTACTTTTTTTTTCATAGTTGAGTGCCAGTAGCATTTGACACTGTATTCTTGTGTTTTCTCAGATGACTCAACAGGTCATACATATATAGGTAATGTTCTCATTCTTATAGTGCAAAACGTTCTGTAATGTGTTCTGCCTTACACCGTGTCACAAAACCACAGGGAAAAGACATTAAGATAAAACGAAGCAGAAAGTAGATTATAATCAAAGCTACTCTTTGTGTACATTCTTCTTCTTCTTCTTCTTCTTCTTCTTCTTCTTCTTCTTCTTCTTCTTCTTCTTCTTCTTCTTCTTCTTCTTCTTTTCACCAATTCAAACTGAGGTTACTGCTGTTATGTACTTTTCTTACGAATATTACGGTATTGTACAACTATTGCAGGGTCAATGATTTTACATATTCTTTTATTGTTATATATTTACATCCCTCACCCCGCTCTTTTTACCCATCTTGTTCAGTAAAACCTCTGATTTTGGCATTTATTCACGTATATATTGACATAGAATGATAACTGGTAAATTAGTTTCATAGACCAAGATTCGTTCGCATTATTGAACTCACTTATTGTATTGTTAGGTTAATACACCAAACACTCAATTTATCTATTCTATTTTGATGATAACGCTTACGAATTGTATATCTTGCAGCGAAAGACGAGGTAAATTGGAAAGCATCTACTTCTCTATGCAATCATCAATTATACAATCAGCGTTGTTAAAATGGAATGAGGAGAATTGTACCGTTTTGAGTGGCTTGCTTTATAGAATTGAATTGCGTCGGTCGGCATATTATCTACCATTTTCCCTATCCCATATGTATATGTGTGTTCTTAAGGTTGTGGAAATGTAGGTAAGATGCAACAAAAGGTCGCATTCAGCGAGAGTCAAACTCGCTATTCAGTTGTGCTGGATCTGTGAGACTAGTTTGCTAACTACACCACGATTGGAGGCCCGAAGGTCATGCAATATATTGACTTGAATAGATGTTAAAAATGACAGCACCACAAAAGGATGTGTCCAATTGCACGAAGAAATAAATAATAAAACTGAAATTAGATATTAATCCTTCCTAAAAGAATAGGTTTGGATTTAATTGACTATTCGTATAGTGTAGGTCGATCAGCAAAAACGTACAGCTCTGTTCGGAATTTGGATGTCGCGCGGAAGACCTGTCGGGGGTGATGGCCGATAGGGATGGGTGGCAACAGAGAGACAGAGAGTGAGAGAGACAGACAGACAGACAGACAGAAAGAGAGTCATGAGAATCCGTACTGTCAGCACAAGCTGATCATGATGATTCTTATAGAAGTAAGTTTGGTTCTGGTCATAGAGTCTATTGTTTTTCTTCCTAAGACTAAATACATTAGAATAATATCTGACCACTACAACCGACTAGGACCGAGACCCGACTGATTTTTCATTAGCCCGATTCGTTAAACCTCGGCCATTCGACACTGTCATTAGGGAGTGGTGTTTAAACTATTAAATACCCCATTTGTTTATATATTTTATGTACCAGAGAGATCTAGTCTCTAAAAAACATACGATTATTGCTTTATGTTGGCGGTGAAAGTTAATTCAAGTCGCCCCTAGAGAGCTCTACCGGCTTTTGGGATCATATAAAACGTCATCCACACACACACACACACACACACACCCACATATATATATATATATATATATAATATAATATATATATATATATATATATATATATATATGTATGTAAGATTGATGTAGGTTTTTGCTTGTTCTAAACTGGCGTGTATGTAGGCTTTTGCTAGTCGGCCTACACAGGTTTGTCCATGTTTAAGTATTCACAGGAGAACGTCATTTATGAGTACATCCTTGCTTCTATGTCAGTGTCCAGCATGCATTGTTCATCTAACTCGGATGGTTTGTGTGATAGCAATCAACTGACTGTGCAGCTGCTTTTTTGTGTGATGCTAAATACGTTTTGCTCAAGACAGCTTGTCTCATCCTTGTGTAGTTCTTCTTGCTTTTTTGTTAGAGTTTCAAGTTTTCAACCGTATAGTAGCACTTAAACGGCTACAGTTTAGAAGAATTTTGGCTTTATATTACCAGAGAGATCAGATTTCAGATAGTTTAGATTTCCATGTGATCGATAAGCTGTCTATAATTCTCCATGCCCTTCTTACGTGCATATTGACATCGATTGATGAAATATTGCTACTTATATATGTGAACTTATTTTAAAAGAGACACCATCCGGAGTGGATATGTGTCTATCTTGTTTAAAACAATATAGATGCGTACGGGTTGAACTTTAGTGCTAGATCGCCGTTGAGCTAAGATTTTGCTCCATCCTTTTATAAGTCTTGTTTTTTGTTCTGCAGGTTGTCTAGCTACACTTTTTACCAGACAAACTGAAACCAGAAGAGGGTCTCCTCCACCGATTCTCACGGTATCCACCGGAAAGGATCAGGATGAGGTCACGCCTTGTCACTCATCCTTCAAGGCCGTGGGCTGCAACTTATAACAACCATTTTGATTTCTACACTGCTGTACACAAATATTAAGAATCTAATAATTATGTAACGGTATAAGAACTCAGTATATCCCATTATTTACATTATATTTATGTTTAAAACACAGGAACTCCATTTTATTTAAGTTCATATAGAGACCAATGCCTCTAGCTGCCTTCTATAGGCTATGCACAACCGTAATTCAGTTCGTGCGATTTATTGCATAGATATTGAAAAAACAAAAATGTTCGGAATTATATTTAAGACTTTGGCAATTGTCATTCAGCTGGTGATTTTACGGTTTTCACAAAGATCGATTTCTCCCGGTTAGATATTATGTTGTTCTTCAAAGTATTGCTATTAGGGATTCTTCTCTTGCTTTTGAATAGTATTGTGCAGAACGTACTTAAGGGAATCCACCAGAATTAACCCCAATGTTCTCATTACATTTTGATCTTTTCCTTTAAATATGGAAAAATTTAATGTGACATTAAAAGATTCAATCCAGTGAGTTTTGTCCTAATGGGAATAAAGTGTCGAGGTTGCTCTGCATGAATGCGACCATAATTGATTGTTATTTTTTGTTGTTGTAAGAAGCGATGTATCAGAAAGAAAGGAAGTTCACTTCAATAGCCGATCGGTTAAGGTAGTTGCTGTTGTCGGTTCATTGAAACATTCGAGTAATCAGAAGTGTTTAAATTATTCTTCCCTTACTTGTCTTTTTTTAGGACAAAGTTTTTATTTTTATTTTCTGGAAATTAGGATTGAAAGAAATGTACAATCCCGTCGACAATTATGAAATAACGACGATTTCAACAGCATTTATTTAAGAAAAATGAAAAATCAGTTTGTGTTTATTTTTCAAGTCACAAGAAAATCATTACAAACAAAATTCTGCCTTGATTAATTGAAACATCTGAGTAATTTGTAGTTTTCAAATGATCTTTCTCATACTTCCTTTTTAGTACCTAGTTTGTTGGGTTTTTTAATTTCTGAAAATTAGGACTGAGAAAAATGTATAATCCCGTAGAAAATTATTAAACAACGAGGATTTCAACAACGGTTTAAGATTTATTTAAGAAAAATGAAAAAATCAGTTTGTGTTTATTTTTCCATTCACAAAAAAAATCATTACAAACAAAATTCTGCCTTGTCGGCTGTTGCTGTAGAATACGCCAACTAAACCTCTGTAGAAGGGTAAGACTCAACCAATGGGGCGACCCGTGATGCTAAAGGACGGAATCTTGGTGGCTTTCGACTTTAGCCCTTAATTAGGTCAGATTAGTGTTTGAAGAGGTTACTTCCTATTAATCGACTGGTCACGTCAAGCTTCAGCACCGATATGATTGTTTCCCCCTCTTGTCATTATGGCAAGTCTCAACTCTTTTTATCATAATATGTTTTACAGGTCGGTTGCTGATGGTCTTAATGTCCGGGATATGACGTCAAACTATCTGATGGCGAAGTTCCAATTCTGGAGCTGTGTGGAATGTGGAGTACCGCCTTATCATCATTTTTCCCAGGTCGTCTCTGACCCAGAGTGGTAGTACCTGTTAGGACCCATCTATGGGTCAAATAGAAAAACTGCTATCAATTCTAAAAAGTCATTGCGTATTATACACGGGATTACTGTTTCCAGAATCACCAAGTCCAAATTTACGGATGGATTTAGACGCCTATAAATAATCAGGTTATTCGCCACGCACCTACACAAAAAAGAAAATCTGGATCACACACAAAGCAAAAATAAACACTGTTTATAACATTCAATGTTTACTTATACAGAGAAACGTTGATTTATGAGTCTAATTCGTTTTTGCTCGTAACTCAATTTCCTCGTATGTCAAATAAATGTTAGCCATTGAAATAATCTGAAATGTTATTGATCCGTTCCCATCAACAAACACTAATTTTTGTTACGTTTTGTAAATAAGGAAATAGGACTGTATTTTATAAAAAATATAACAGAAATTGAATGTAGATGATTATGTGTTGTAATATATTTTAATTTTAAGTTGTTTTTGAATGATATTCTTTTTTGGCATAATAAATTTTTAAATGTAAATGTTTTTAGCGAACTTAAACGTATCTGAATCTCACTCATACCTCAAGTTTTGGCTGTCAATAAAAGTCGTCGGGTTGGCCTAAAGTCGTTATCAGCCAATCAGCGATGGAGTCTATCCCTTTTGCACTAACGCTAGACCAGGGAGATTGTTTTGGCGTCTGAGGTGGAGTGCCATACCTACCATCAGCTGCTTACTTTACCGCACACATCCCTGTGTTACTCGTAAGCTGAGTTGGCGAGGGTCGGCATCAATCTTGGAACCTTGTGGTTTATAGTTGAACGCTCTACCGACTGAGCTAACCAGGCCCTAATAGAAAGCAAAAAATCCACGATTGACAGTTCATAACTCGGAAAACCCGTAAGTTGGGGTAATGGTAAATCAAGGTACCACTGTAAAACAAAATCCAATTGATATTATTTCAGTCCGTTTATAAATTTAATTACACCTACGTTGAAACGGTATTGAAAATCTCCATTTTATAGAATCATTTCCTACCGTTTATTTTCTTATCTTCGGTTTCTAAAGATATTGATTGTCATTCTAAGAAAACGTCCTATTCTTCGAGTCAGTCCCGAAATTTATGTTTTTATCTTTTGTTTAATTCTCGTATTTCTTTTTAGAAAGGATCGTCCGCCTCAATTATGCAAAGTAGTAGGAATAGATACTATTCGCAAATGGAAAGATAGCTGGTTCTATTGCTACAATAGGCAACAAAAATAACGTGGATTAGAATTCGAATTCTGAGATTGAATACCTTAGAATTGAAACAAGAAAAGCTACCAAAAACGCATTATAATTTGTGAAACACTAAACTTACTTTTCTCTCGAAGAACGAATATATTTATAATATAACAAAATGTATTGCACGACTTTAATTGAACAGTTGAGAATTCTATTATACTTTTCATACTAAAAGGAAAATATCACCTTTATTTATCTATCGCATTGTGTTACAGTACGATAGAATCATCATAACTATCATCTCATCATGTCACGCCAGCAGCGCGGATATCCATGAGAATCTCTCGTCAACTATTCATTGACCCCGGAAGGTCTTCCATACAGCATGCAATATCCGCACAGAGCTGGTCTATGTAGGTCTTGGCTGGAAGTCCGACATTAGCATGTTCATGTGTTGCTTTCCACAGGATGTCGCTTATGAGTTCATCCTTACTTCTCCAGCAGTGTCCGGCTGTTGTATATTGAAGATATTTAAAAGAAGGGGAAAACGGAAATAGGATTTTCCGTTTAAACCGAAACAAAGAAAAAACGAAAAAAATTACAAAGGACATTTTTCCGGGTAAAGCGAACAAAGAAGGCATGGTAACAACAAGTTCGGAAATAGATTTGTTTGCTGATAAGTAGAACTAAAGAAAATGCGTAGGCTGCTGATATACATAAAAAGGAGGTCAATAGCAGAGACAAGTCAGTTAGACAGAACCCTCAGGACAGAGAAAAAGTGACAACCGCACACGGTCACAGCCGACGGGCTGTGAGCCGTCATGTAGCCACCTTCCACCTCACCATCGCCAGTCATCCCAACAGTAGTAGCCATTGTCAAAGCTCATTGTCAACCCTCAGGCATTTCCATAGTCAACGCTCGCCACTCACGTACAGCCGAGAAGAAGAAGTTTCACAATACCCATGTGTGTGACTACTAACATACACGATTTAGCAACGTGAATAAGCCGCTACGTAACACGGCATGTCTTGTTCGTCTTACTCGGACGGTGTGTGTGATAGAGGGGATTTAGCCATATAACTACTTTCTTGTAGGGTGTTGTTTCCACGATTTTTATTCAAGATCTCACGTAGCATTGTTGTACAGAAAAGAACAACAAATATAATATACATTAAATTAACCCAATACACGCATACATACACACAAACAAATATATATATATATATATATATATATATATATATATATATATATATATATATATAAAAGTAATTGGTAATTTGCTTGAAGCATTGTTAAGTATATTATAATATATCAATAATTTGAAAGCAATTACAATGCACATAAAAAATAAAAACAAAAAGATGTTATTTTTTGTCTTATCGATTTCAAAGTAGAACTTTATCTTCAGAGACGAATTCCAGAAATGGACGCGTTTTTTTTGTGTCGTTATTTTTTTATGTTATAAACATATGTTTAATAACATCTTTTTGTTTTTATTTTTTATGTGCATTGTAATTGCTTTCAAATTATTAATATATATATATATATATATATATATATATCGAGAGAGAGAGAGAGAGAGAGAGACAGAGACCGAGACAGACAGAGAGGGGGAGATAAATAGATATATGTAGAGATAATGAAGAGAAATGTGACCTGAAAACTAATTTGATGGAGTGTTTTTGAACATTTTATGAACCATATTTTGGAATATTACAAGAGTCTATGTTGTTGTTATGACATCACAAATAGCCTTATGAAACTATAAAAAGTAGCGCTCCTAATTACATTGCTATGACAACCTTAATTTACTGAGAATTTGTCTATTGTTGACCATGCGGCTGTTCTTTGGGTGGTCAGTTTGGATCGTGGGGGCGGGAGTTGGATTTGAAATTCTCACTTACCCTTGGAAAAGATATGAATCCAACTGTTTTACCAGCAATTAGTGGTACTGGTAGACTGGAAGATTTTTAAGCTTAGTACGACAAGAAGTAGTAGGACAGGAAAACCTAATAATTCCAACTCGCTAAACTACACCAAAAATTGAACTGGTGTCGCATCTTGCTTGACTGGAATGGTTTGGTTGATACACAACAATTAAAATGATGAAACTAAAAGGGCGCCGTTGCTCTTCTATAATGACTATCATTTGTTATATTATGACCTTTAAAATGTTTTAGCTCTGTCAGTAGAACATCCGCCTTGGAAACACAAGGTTCTGGGTTCGATATCGACCCATGTCAACTCAGCACATGACCAACACAGGTTTGATCTTCACGGTAAAGCTGGGGAGCTTAAGGTAGGCGTAGCGCTCTATGCACAACCGCCTCCTGATCCAGCGCTAGCAAAAGGGGATAGAATCTTTCACTGTCCGGTTGGTATCAGCAATAGGCCACTCCGCCGTCTTAATACAAGTCGAAAAGGTAATTAGTTTTCTTAAGCTTTATTCAATATAATTCAATTGTGGTCCAGTTAAGGTCAGGGTCCTTTGGTAGTTAGTAGTAAACTGATCCAGAGGGAGACAACTATGTTTGACTTGACCTGTAATGTTTTTTCTTCCTTTCATCTGAGTCTAGCATAGTATGTATCTATCTTTACCATTTATCTAATCAAACATATACATAAAAAAAGCTCCGACTATCAGATTCGTTTCGAAACCCGACAACTTGTTAGTTATTCAGTCTATTTTCAGTAAGCTTAAGAAAGCAACCGACTGTCATAATTAGGTAAATAATCCAACGAATGGGCAACTACAGAACATTAGCTCTTACACAAAGGGAGATAATTCTTATTTGTTCTAAACCCATCTCAACGTCCACTGGCTTCTACATACAAGATCCGATATGGAACATCAGATTTGACTCATGCAAATGCTTGGTGGATATCACTGAATTAATGACTAATTAATATGTTTTGAAAATAGTTCTCGTTAGCTCTCCTACAAGTTCGGCATCTTTTCTTGATCGCTTTAATTTCTATCTGAGCCTGGCAGTTGTATAAATGCATTATAGTCGAACGGCTCTGGTTTATCCATTCCAATAAAACATGGCTGAACGCAAAGTGGCTTGTTTTTGGCATACCTTCAATGTCCATATTTAGGATGTATTCTCATCAAATGTATTTACTGATAAAGTAGGTACATTGAAAAGTGGTTTCACTTTACGAGAGACGACAGGTGGAGTAAGAACAACAAAAAAGCTTCTTATTCTTTCAGATCTACTTAGCAAGATGGAATGTTCTGGTTCAGACATGATCTCCTTATACGAAATGTTTCCACAACAAGTACACGTTAGTAGTTAGATGATTGTGCACTGTGTAGTTCTGAAAATTCTTACCAGCATCATCTACCACGGCCAAATAACTAAGACCAATTTATAATAATAATAATAATAATAATAATAATAATAATAATACAACTGGAATACAAAGCTAGACACGACTGATTTGGGAAGGTGATCCACTGGGAATTATGCAAAAAACTAAAGTCTGAACATACAACAAAATGGTATATGCATAAAGCAGAATCTTATCTTGAGAATGAAACGCATAAAATTCTATGGGGCTTCCAGATAAAGACGGATCACATTATCCCAGCCTAGAGACCAGACTAGTATTGATTAACAAAAAAACAACCCAGAGGACTTGTCAAATGGTAGATTTGCAGTTCCAGCAGATCACAAGGTGAAGATGAAGGAAAACGAAAAATATAGACAAATAACTGGACCTTGCCAGAGAACTGAAAAAGTGTTGTAATATGACGGAGAATGATATCAATTGTAGTAGGTGCACTAGTAACGTCCCAAAAAGCAATTAAAAAGACTAGAGGAACTGGAAATCAGAGGAAGCATTGAGACTATCCAGAAAACAGCATTAATGAAATCAGCTAGAATACTCAGAAGAGTCTTGGAGACCTGAAGAGACTAGTTATCACTCAAACTCAGGCAACATTTTTATTTTCATTTGTTTATTTTCATTTCCACCGTGTGATACCCCAGGACAGCAAAATCTACTAGCTGACATGTCATCTTCTTTTTATTAATTAATACCAAGTCTGGTCTTTTGGTTAAAATAAGATGATTAATCCGTATCTCAAAGTCCCAAATAATTTTATGTGTCTCATTCTAAAGAACGAATTCCAATTTTTTGCCTTTTGGTTACACAGTAAAAATTTAGCTTTTTGCACAATTTCCAACAGACCAACTTTTGCATCCACGCGGGCCGAGTCTTGTCCTTATTTATTGCAAGTCTTTTATGCTAGTTTGAATTTAATGCATAGAAACTTTTCAAGTTAAACCTTCAAAACAGAATGACTGAAAAATTAAAATGAAAACTAGGAGCTATTTTTAATGCAATTTCCTGAATGAACAACCATCTAAGCCGAATATTTTCCGATTAACATGTTTTTCATGTTACTTGATGGATATACCATATACTTTTCAGGACAACAGAATTAAGTCTCGCTCAAAAACTGTCTTCCTCTTGCATTTTTTATGTCACTGAAAATCATCAGCTTATAGTCAGCTTTAGGGGATGTCCGTGATGTAATGGTTATTGTTGGATTATTTTTGGATATAAGGTATGGTACAATTCACCACTTAAATTTATAGACTAAGCGAGGTTACGTGCCTTAAACCTCAGCCAATCAACAACCCGAATTCGTAGCTGGTTGACTACATAATCAGATACTGAGAGAAATCTATTTGCAATCATTGACTTGTAATGCTGAGGAGCACCAAGGGACAAACAAAGGATTCTTTACCCGTAGATCGAAACTACGCCTGCTTAACACAAGGATCCACGCTGGAAAAGCGCCCATGCTTGAAGCCTAAAGGATGACCACTAAAATCGTAACAGTTATTGCTATAAGAAATGGACATAGTGACGAGTTCAAATCCTGGACAAGACTGTTTGCATTTCACATAGCATTAATACACATGCGAAAGTTAATCACCTAACCTCCAGATATTCTCTTTAATTTATGCTTTTCTTTACTGAAGTCTGAGAGACAGCAAGTATCCTCAGGTCTTTAGGACTCACCTAAATATTCTAGCTGATCTTAAAAGTTCTGTTATCTGGATAGTCACGTTTTTTCCTTAGCCCTATCAGCTGGGGTTTTAGAATACACAAAATGCACCTCTGCAGTGTGGTACCACTGTTGACCGTAAGTGGTGATCCTATGATGCTTAAGGACGGAAGCTTGTGATGAGCAGTCAATGACATGCAGCACACCACTGAGGCCCTTACTAGAGTAGACAAGCAATCGGAGAGTTTATCCTCCTTATGCTAGCGCTAAACCAGGGTGATTCTTTATCCTTAGGTTGAGCGCCAAACCTACCGTCGTTTCCCAGATGATTTCCCGCACATATTAGATTCTACAAGCTGAGTTTTTGAGGACCAGTATTAAATCTGGGACCTTGCCATTCCTTGACGAATACTCTACCGACTGAGTTAAACCGGTCCCGAATATATATATATATATATATATATATATATATATATATATATATATATATATATATATTATAAGAATATTAACCTATTATCATGATGAATAAGACATTAAATTCGTATAGATAAACTTGATTCTAACATTACGAATCCACAGCACAAGGCGCTAAATTTAATTTACAGAATCTGTGAATTGATAAACTAATGTAAGATATTTACAATTATTATTGATTCATTATAAGCGATAGGCTTTATAGATATGTCCAAGTAATAATCTTCTGTCATATTCGATTATGTCATGTAACTTCTATTAAAACCTTGATAACTTCTTTAAAATAATGCTCAAGTGGAAATTTGCTTTAATATTTAATTAAAACTGTATCTAGGAATTTCTTATAATTCTCCTATGTATGGCATTTAAGCTTATTTATTTTCTCTGCGTTAAGTAGAAGTAATCTTGGGCACAATCCTAATTTCCCATTATTCGTTTAATAATTCATACATTTCTTCCTTCATTCCTTCCGACATAACTGCTTACCTACGAAGATTGCTCCGAAAAATAGTGTCTTCTATATATTTGTGAACACCTCATATGCAGGGAGTAAATTTTACCAAATTGCAACCCAGCAGGTGTTTGTCTAAATATTATGGGTAATTTAGAAGAAGGTTCAAACTTACATCCTCATCTGACTACCATCTGTGATGTAATGTGACAACATTATACGATAGTAGACGTTCCTTTCAAGCATGATATGCCATTGTTTTGTTCCAGAATTTAAGAAGTATGTGTATTACATTTACTAGCAGGACCTGTGGATATACCACAGTATGATAATTTGATTATTAGATAGTTTGATATGTTTACTTAAGAGCAATTCCAAATAGTTCAATATGTAAAAAGTATGATAATCTTGATTTAATTTTCTCTCTCTCTCTCTCTCTCTCTCTCTCTCTCTCTCTCTCTCTCACTCTCTCTTTTCTTACTTTCCTTCCTTTAATCTTTGCATCATGTTTATATTGAACCAGATTGCGTTATCGCTTCTGCACGCTCACCGCTCTCTTATAGTTCCCCTAATCTCTTTCGTTCTTTCTTATCATATTTTCTGAGTAGCATGACCTTTTTCTTCCTTTTCATTCTTTAAAATAAAAAAGAAATCCCCATTATGTAGCTGAGGTGACGGCATTCGCAAGAAATAAGAATTCGGCGGAAACCAACACCAGATAATCAAGATTTACATTTTTGCCTTGGATGATTGATCATTTGGACGGTCTTATTTTTAAGCAGAGGGTGTTGCAAGATGATAATGGTTGTACAATTTATGAATACAAGTATTAATATATAGATCTGCCACATGCCAGGGCCTAAAGTAGGGAAGTTGTGACCTCGAGATTACTTGATGAGCAGGCCGTTGGATTTGGTCTGCCCATTTCATTTTGGTTGTCTTTTGGGCGTCTAAAATGTCTGGCTTTTTTTTTTCTGGGATGATGTAAGCGACCCACCCTTTTTCTGGGGATGATGTAAGCGACCCACCTTTTTTCTGGGGATGATGTAAGCGACCCAACCCTTTTTCTGGGGATGATGTAAGCGACCCAACCCTTTTTCTGGGGATGATGTAAGCGACCTAACCCTTTTTCTGGGGATGATGTAAGCGACCCAACCCTTTTTCTGGGGATGATGTAAGCGACCCAACCCTTTTTCTGGGGATGATGTAAGCGACCTAACCTTTTTCTGGGGATGATGTAAGCGACCAAACCCTTTTTCTGGGGATGATGTAAGCGACCCAACCCTTTTTCTGGGGATGATGTTAAGCGACCTAACCCTTTTTTCTGGGGATGATGTTAAGCGACCCAACCCTTTTTCTGGGGATGATGTAAGCGACCTAACCCTTTTTCTGGGGATGATGTAAGCGACCTTTTTGGTGATGTTTTGTAACACAAGGTTGCAAGTATGATGCATCCATTGAGGATCAAACTTGCAACTCGATACCAGCTCGTTAACCATTACACAAAACGACATTTCACTACCTTTACTAATCATCCACAAGTAATTTTTTACAGAAATATTTTTGAAAATATGGGATTTTCTTAGATTTCTTATATATATCTCCGACACATTTATAGGTAGGACACTTACAAAACTGATAGATAGATAGATAGAGAGAGAGAGAGAGAGAGAGAGAGAGAGAGAGAGAGAGAGAGAGAGAGAGAGAGAGAGTCAGACAGACAGACAGACAGACAGAGAGGAGGAAGAGATGTGCAATATAATATATACATTTGAATAAACATAGAGAGGTAGAATAATTATTGTAGGAATACCAACCTCTATATGGATTCCAGGTGCAAGTGTAACTCTCTACGAGTGTTAACATCCTCGTTTTAAAAGCCTCATCTCGTATCTTAGATATATCTCCCTTTTTTTTTCAATCTGTTTAGTATAGAATAGAATATGGTGGGTAACATAACTTATTTTATACATTAGATTGCGTTAAAAAATAAATTTGAAAAAAGTGTAAAAAATGTTTTTTTTGGTATTTATTGTAATTGGCCTAGTTGCACTATATGACATTGGAATTACACAGGGTAAAGGATAGGGATCATGGGAATCGAGTCCTGGTAGTCTGGAAAGAGTAGAGTACCCATTCATATACATTTCCCCCATTGATAGTACCTGGTATAGTCCAATATACTGTATGGATGAAATAGACATGTTAAAAATATTCGTATTTTATAGAACCATGGGCAAAACAAGTTTTTAGAATCAACTACACAAAAATATAATACTAGCGTACAAAGAATACGATTCCCTAACCTAGAGGCCTAACTGAACCCTAGATGTATTGACATGCCATTAAAACAAATCAACCAGTTTGAACCTTTAATCATTTATGTATTGTATAACGTACACTTAAACCACACAGCCTTACATAAATTATTTTTTTTCTAAAATGTATTTCTTATCCACATATTGAGTCAGTTATTCGATCAGTTCACTCGTAATTTACCTTAATATATATATATATATATATATATATATATATATATATATAATATATATACTTTTATATACACACACACACATATATATATATATATATATATATATATATATATTATTATATATATATATATATATGGAAGTTAGCTGTATTTTCCCTATAAATTCCATCGCTTCAAAGAAATTGTTTTAGTTTTCTATAGAGTTTTGTTTCGTTAACCATATCCGTCCTACGATGAGGGTGTTGCTTGATATTTGAGTTATTTGCCTTATCACCAGAAAATATCATGTTTGACAAAAGCCATTGTAAGAAGGCAGCCTTGCTTTTCAAGTTGAGAACAAAAGAAATATGTTCCACACAATCACGGTGTTTTTTGATCGATTTCTTAAGATCACAAAGTCAGCTTAAACGGAATTATTCTGAAAGTACTCACATATATTCAACTTTGTTGGATAGAGGGTGGGTTTCCTAAAAAAATAGATGTATATCGCATATATCGAGACAAAAATGTTTCAGGTCTGGTCTATTGAATAAAGTCCTGGATAGTTTGGTTCTAAGTATCTAAGTATTAGAAGGCCTCACTGTAGTGATCATTACGTTTTCTTTTAATATTTCAAATGAAATATCACAAGCAAGCGTATGGTAGCAAAAGAAAAACGAACAAGAAAAATTGGATTAATTTCATTTATTTAAAAAATACACAAAGCTGAAATGTTGAGATGATAATTCTTCTTCGCTCGGTGAAATGATGACAGGTGTGGGGTTGGAAGTTTTTTCTTCGCCGGCTGATTCTGATGTGCTGTTGGAAGTCTGTTCTTACTGACGACTTGGTTCTGTGTGACGCGGGGTGTGGTGTAGGTAGGAGGTATGGCTGCCCCTTGATCTTGGCTTGGAAGGAGCGAAGCTCTGTTTGTCAACCCGATAGTCAACTGCCTTATCGACTTGTTTTTCACCCAGAAGCCTGAGTGGAGCCTATGCGTGGAACACTTGTTTTGTTCATTTAGTTTAGAGCTACTGTCGGGTTAACATCCGTTTGATGCTACATTCTCAGTAGCTTAGGTTCTGTTTCAAAGTATTTTTGTTTTTCTTTTAATTTGTTTTGTTGGTGAGTGGATGTATTGGGTTAGTAAAATTTGTGGCTCAATTTTCGTTATAACACAAATCACAAATGTTTAAATACCCACTTGAGAACAAAATCCTAGACTACGACTGGTCAAGACATGAACCTAAGTGAGCAGATGATACACTTAGACGTGTGATAATGTATTACCTCAAAGGACTATTAGAGATAGTCGGGGTGGAGAGGGCAGTAGGATTCAAGTTTCATTTGTTGTGAAGCTATACTGAGTCGATAAAAAATTCATCCCGTTTATTATTGTATTTATTTGCTACTTAATAGTGTAAATAGTACCACTACTACTACACATTTAAAAAAATGGCTTCTTGATATTTCCATGAGAATGATTAATATACCCAATATATTTATTTAAAAATATGAACCGTTCGAACATTGGCAGAACTATACATTTTTAAATAAATATATCCTCTAAATAAATGTTATTTTGCTAGAATGTAATTTGCTAGAATGTTATATCATACAAACCCTAGTATAGGAAAATGGAAACCAGTCTTTAGAAAGTACAGAGGGAACCAAGACACTATATACCAACTATGTATATGTCAGCCAAGTATAAAACCCTCATAATTGAAGTTAAGAATCGATGTGCCTGTTCAGTACTCAATCGGGTGACCCATAAAACAACCGTGGGTCCTGTACATGATTGGAGTCCTTTGTTTATCAAAAATGGCTTCCTTCGGTATTAAATGTCCCAAAACGGTTGATAAGCCATGAAACAAAACAACAAACCCACCTACATAAAACACTCGTCTTACTTACACAAGAAAACCAACCGTAATACATAGCATGTAAAACACCTTACATTGTTAAAGGAACTCTAAAACAATTTGGATATTTTGCTGTCATTAGCGTTTTGACAACACAAATGACAGGAGAGATATATTTTAAAATGTCAGTATAGATGATATTTTGTCTTTCCCGAAAGAAATATAATTAAAGGGTAATTTGACAATTGGCACTGACTTGTGTGGCCTTTATCTAGACATCTAGACATCATTGCTTTATTCAGGAGTTACCAAACTACGGCGCGTGGGCTGGCTCCGGTCCGCGAAGGCATTTTATCAGGCCCGCCGACCTCACTGTTAATGTTGCGTTCTTTGATAATATTTAGAAAATTAATATTTTGGCTAAATTTGTTTTTGTGTATCTTACGCCACTCATCTATGAAAGCAAGAAACAACTAAAGACAATTTTCAGTGAAAATCAAGAAAAATCTAAGGAAAAACATAACAATAAACCTGACCCTACCTCACAATTTATCACTTGACATAAAAATAAACCGAGACTGGTAAATGTGTCGTCAAAATCAATCAATCAATCATTCATGTGATATTGTAGTAATCGTCTACCAATTTCATTCGTCAAAGTACGTTCATGTTTGGAATAGGGCCGGGTTAGCTCAGTCGGTAGAGCATTCGGCTGGAAACCACAAGGTTCCTAGTTCAATACCGGCCCTCGCAAACTCAGCGTATGAGTAGCACAGGGATCTGTGCACTAAAGGTGTGTGATGGTACGTGTGGCACTCCACCTCAGATGCCAAAACAATCTCTTGGTCTAGCGCTAGTGAAAAAGGGATAGGCTACCTCGCTGATTGGCTGATACCGACTTTATGCCACCCCGACGACGTTTTATTCCTCACCAGTGTGGTAGATAGTATTACTATATTTCTACATCAAAGAATTTGACATTAAATCACACACGATGACATTAACCAAAGTAACCGACAATCAAATTAAACTGCTAAAATTAAAACAAACAATGATATTACGGTATGTATTTAACAATCCATCCATCATAATGTCAGTTTTAAGGCGGAGTTTAACAGGTTTGAATCCAGTGTTTTCCTTCTCCTAATCGGCTTGTCAAAGCGAGGTTAATGACTCCAGTCTGTCTTACTATTTCGACAAAACTGGAATATTGCATATTGGGGATTCTGTGTCCTCTATTAAATGATGATGGGTGATGCAGGTGTGGCATATGTGAAGGTGGGTCAGCACAATCTGTTCTCTTCTTTTTTTGTTGTTGTATTTTAAGTTCCATTCTACATAGGTTTAATGATTTGGACTTTTTAATGAGTGCATTCCAATGATACTACATGCTGTCTTAAAGAAATCATGGAAGCAGCACATCACTTACCTCTTATCACACAAACGATACAGGTAAGAAGAACAAGACACGCTGTACTCTCTTGGAGAAGTAAGAATAAATCCATAAGAGACGTTCAACATTGGAAACCTGCACTTGCACACACGGACAATAGATAAAACTGGTGACTAGGTGACTAGGTTGACAAAGCCAAAAGTTCTGTGTCCGCGTGTCTTCCTTATCATTCTGGTTGTCTCCACCTGTGTGCCCTCTTACTTATACCTGAGTGACCACATGGCAAGAATTACTCTGTTAGCTGCCTATTCTATATTAACCTCTATCGGGGAGTGTCTCTATCTTGATTAAGACATGACTCTGGAAGCAATTGATAATTCAATCATTAAAAAACTGCTAAAACATATTTGATGACAATTCAAAGTTGAAGTAAAATATGTACCCCCCCCATATATATATATATATATGTGTGTGTGTGTGCGTGTGTGTGTAAGGTATCCAGAATTGGTAGGAAGGGATGATTCTACATGGGATCTTAAAATCTCACAGTATAATTATTGCATGTTTTAGTAGATGCAAATACAAGGGCTTTTATGAATCCCTAAAGAAAGCTCAATGTATAATAATCTATTTTAGATTAAATATGAAGCAATATTTACCTTTGAAAGGAAGGAAAACTCAATAAACCGTCATTCTGTAATAAATTTATTTCGACCAAAACTTCAAAAGTTTTTAGAAATTTAGATAAATTCCTAAAACTCCCTAAAATTTCAGTCTCACCAGACAATTAGCACAGATAAAAATGAATTGAAAACCTGAAAAAATATATTTTGAATATATCCGGTTAAAAAGGAAATTTAAAAGATACATAGTAACCTTGTTAGTTTGAATTTGTAAACTCATATTTGCTGTTTGACACACATTTGAGGGATTTTGCTAACATTTTTTTCAGGTTTTCAATTTTTTATCTGTGCCGTCTGTCTGATGAGACTGACATTTTAGTGAGTTTTAGGAGTTTATTTAAATTTCTAAAAAGCCTTTAAGTTTTGGTAGAAATAAATTTATTACAGAATGACTGTTTATTGAGTTTTTCCTTCCTTTCAAATATATATATATATATATATATATATATATATATATATATATATATATATATATATATATATATATATATATATATGTGTGTGTGTGTGTGTGTGTGTGTGTGTGTGTGTGTCTGTCTGTCTGTCTGTGTGTGTATAACATTATGTTTGGATGTACTTGTTGTGTAATGGTTATCTATTTTAGAAAACAGACAAGCTGGTCCGAGTTCAAATTCTGTAGAAAGCTCTTTGCTATTCATTTAACCTACAATATTACCTGGAATGTTTTTCTCGTAATTGTTTTTGTTATATCTGAGCTTTTTAAAAGTTGTAACACATTGGAACTTTTAGTGTTTATTTATTTGTTTTTTTATTTATTATGTAGGTATTCTTTTTTTATTGTATCTCGTTTTTCTTAAATTGCTTTTGACTCCCAGGAAACTATATTTTGGCGCCAGAGAAAAAAGCATAGTATATAGTGGAAAATACGTAAAATAAAACTTCCAGTTTAAATGTGTTTGCACTTTAATGACTGAAGTTACCGCATCAATATTCATTAGACTTAACCTTTAGGCTTGATCAGTGAACAACGTTTTTTACTCTGTTTCTTCCTATTTCACTCGTTGTTATTTCACTAAAACAACTCATTGTCTTGTAGGTTAATACCATTATGCTTAGGATTAACGGATTTCCCTCTATGTCACACGAGTATCTACCAAGTGCATTTTAGTAATTATAAACCAGAGAAAAGAAATAAACCCTAACCGAATTAATATAAGGAGTAACATCTATTTAAGATACAAACGCCTCAGAGAGAGAGAGAGAGAGAGAGACAGACAGACAGACAGACAGACACAGACACAGACAGACAGACAGACAGAGAATCAGACAGATAGAGCAGAGAGAGACAGAGAGAAAGACAGAGACAGAAGAGAGAGAGACAGAGAAGACAGACAGACAGACAGGGAGAGTGAGTGAGAGTGAGAGAGTAAATATATTTAGATTCAGTACTTCCTGTTAAGTCTTCATTGTACATATCACACTTAGTGAAGTCAAATACACTACCAACGATGAAGACTATCCTTTCAATTCTCATACCGAAAATTTGTTGGGTTTTTTTTGTGGGGAAGCGTATTTGCTTTGATTGTTACTCAACTTAGTAATTTTATCCAGCAGATAACTGATTAAAATAAGCAACAATAATAATGTTTACATCATTTTTGCTAGTTTATTATAATGGAGAAAATGTGTATGTATGAAACTGAAACAACTTCTCACTGACATCACATTCCCTTTGCTATTTACGTTATTATATAAAAGATTATTAAATAATTCATTATCCAATCTTAATTATCATCTCATTTAATTACTATGTCCTAAAAACTTGGCTGATGTTTCGCTAAAAAGGAAGACTATACCAAGTTTTTTTCAATTCCTCAGAGGAAATATACAGATAAATCTTCAATGGATTTAACTATTTACCAATACATCCATACGAGTATTATGTTATCATCCTGACATCAACTTTTTTACGATCGCGCTCCGGTCCCGCGAAGGCATTTTATCAGGCCCACCGACCTCACTGTTAATGTTGCGTTCTTTGATATATTTGAAAAATTAATATTTTTGGCTAAATTTGTTTTGTGTATCTTACGCCACTCATCTATGAAAGCAAGAAACAACTAAAGACAATTTTCAGTGAAAATCAAGAAAAATCTAAGGAAAAACATAACAATAAACCTGACCCTACCTCACAATTTATCACTTGACATAAAAATAAACCGAGACTGGTAAATGTGTCGTCAAAATCAATCAATCAATCATTCATGTGATATTGTAGTAATCGTCTACCAATTTCATTCGTCAAAGTACGTTCATGTTTGGAATAGGGCCGGGTTAGCTCAGTCGGTAGAGCATTCGGCTGGAAAACCACAAGGTTCCTAGTTCAATACCGGCCCTCGCCAACTCAGCGTATGAGTAGCACAGGGATCTGTGCACTAAAGGTGTGTGATGGTACGTGTGGCACTCCACCTCAGATGCCAAAACAATCTCTTTGGTCTAGCGCTAGTGAAAAAGGGATAGGCTACCTCGCTGATTGGCTGATACCGACTTTATGCCACCCCGACGAAGTTTTATTCGTCACCAGTGTGGTGGATAGTATTACTATATTTCTACATCAAAGAATTTGACATTAAATAACACACGATGACATTAACCAAAGTAACCGACAATCAAATTAAACTGCTAAAATTAAAACAAACAATGATGTTACGGTATGTATCTAACAATCCATCCACCATAATGTCAGTTTTAAGGCGGAGTTTAACAGGTTTGAATCCAATGTTTTCCTTCTCCTAATCGGCTTGTCATAGCGAGGTTGATGACTCCAGTCTGTCTTACTATTTCGACAAAACTGGAATATTGCATATTGGGGATTCTGTGTCCTCTCTAGTAAATGATGATGGGTGATGCAGGTGTGGCATATGTGAAGGTGGGTCAGCACAATCTGTTCTCTTCTTTTTTTCTTGTTGTATTTTAAGTTCCATTCTACATAGGTTTAATGATTTGGACTTTTTAATGAGTGCATTCTAATGATGCTACATGCTGTCTTAAAGAAATCATGGAAGCAGCACATCACTTACCTCTTATCACACAAACGATACAGGTAAGAAGAACAAGACACGCTGTACTCTCTTGGAGAAGTAAGAATAAATCCATAAGAGACGTTCAACATTGGAAACCTGCACTTGCACACACGGACAATAAATAAAACTGGTGACTAGGTTGACAAAGCCAAAAGTTCTGATGTGTCCGCGTGTCTTCCTTGTCATTCTGGTTGTCTCCACCTGTGTGCCCTCTTACTTATGCCTGAGTGACCACATGGCAAGAATTACTCTGTTAGCTGCCTATTCTATATTAACCTCTATCGGGGAGTGTCTCTATCTTGATTAAGACATGACTCTGGAAGCAATTGATAATTCAATCATTAAAAAACTGCTAAAACATATTTGATGACAATTCAAAGTTGAAGTAAAATATGTACCCCTCACATATATATATATGTGTGTGTATGTGTGTGTGTGTGTGCGTGTGTGTGTAAGGTATCCAGTATTGGTAGGAAGGGATGATTCTACATGGGATCTTAAAATCTCACAGTATAATTATTGCATGTTTTAGTAGATGCAAATACAAGGGCTTTTATGAATCCCTAAAGAAAGCTCAATGTATAATAATCTATTTTAGATTAAATATGAAGCAATATTTACCTTTGAAAGGAAGGAAAACTCAATAAACCGTCATTCTGTAATAAATTTATTTCGACCAAAACTTCAAAAGTTTTTAGAAATTTAGATAAATTCCTAAAACTCCCTAAAATTTCAGTCTCACCAGACAATTAGCACAGATAAAAATGAATTGAAAACCTGAAAAAATATATTTTGAATATATCCGGTTAAAAAGGAAATTTAAAAGATACATAGTAACCTTGTTAGTTTGAATTTGTAAACTCATATTTGCTGTTTGACACACATTTGAGGGATTTTGCTAACATTTTTTTCAGGTTTTCAATTTTTTATCTGTGCCAACTGTCTGATGAGACTGACATTTTAGTGAGTTTTAGGAATTTATTTAAATTTCTAAAAGCCTTTTAAGTTTTGGTAGAAATAAATTTATTACAGAATGACTGTTTATTGAGTTTTTCCTTCCTTTCAAATATATATATATATATATATATATATATATATATATATATATATATATATATATATATATATATATATGTGGTGTGTGTGTGTGTGTGTGTCTGTCTGTCTGTCTGTCTGTGTGTGTATAACATTATGTTTGGATGTACTTGTTGTGTAATGGTTATCTATTTTAGAAACAGACAAGCTGGTCCGAGTTCAAATTCTGTAGAAAGCTCTTTGCTATTCATTTAACCTACAATATTACCTGGAATGTTTTTCTCGTAATTGTTCTTGTTATATCTGAGCTTTTTAAAAGTTGTAACACATTGGAACTTTTAGTGTTTATTTATTTGTTTTTTTATTTTATTACGTAGGTATTCTTTTTTTTATTGTATCTCGTTTTTCTTAAATTGCTTTTGACTCCCAGGAAACTATATTTTGGCGCCAGAGAAAAAGCATAGTATATAGTGGAAAATACGTAAAATAAAACTTCCAGTTTAAATGTGTTTGCACTTTAATGACTGAAGTTACCGCATCAATATTCATTAGACTTAACCTTTAGGCTTGATCAGTGAACAACGTTTTTTACTCTGTTTCTTCCTATTTCACTCGTTGTTATTTCACTAAAACAACTCATTGTCTTGTAGGTTAATACCATTATGCTTAGGATTAACGGATTTCCCTCTATGTCACACGAGTATCTACCAAGTGCATTTTAGTAATTATAAACCAGAGAAAAGAAATAAACCTTAACCGAATTAATATAAGGAGTAACATCTATTTAAGATACAAATGCCTCAGAGATACAGAGAGAGAGAGAGAGAGAGAGAGAGAGAGAGAGAGAGAGAGAGAGACAGAGAGGAGACAGACAGACAGACAGAGACAGAGACAGAGACAGAGAGACAGAGAGTAAGGCAGATAGAGACAGAGAGAGACAGAGAGAAAGACAGAAACAGAGAGAGAGAGAGAGAGAGAGACAGACAGACAGACAGGGAGAGTGAGTGAGAGTGAGAGAGTAAATATATTTAGCATAATTATTCAGTACTTCCTGTTAAGTCTTCATTGTACATATCACACTTAGTGAAGTCAAATACACTACCAACGATGAAGACTATCCTTTCAATTCTCATACCGAAATTTGTTGTTTTTTTTTTGTGGGGAAGCGTATTTTGATTTTGATTGTTACTCAACTTAGTAATTTTATCCAGCAGATAACTGATTAAAATAAGCAACAATAATAATGTTTACATCATTTTTGCTAGTTTATTATAATGGAGATAATGTGTATGTATGAAACTGAAACAACTTCTCCACTCACATCACATTCCCCTTTGCTATTTACGTTATATTATAAAAGATTATTAAATAATCATTATCCAATCTTAATTATCATCTCATTTAATTACTATGTTCCTAAAATCTTGGCTGATGTTTCGCTAAAAAGGAAGGACTATACCAAGTTTTTTTCAATTCCTCAGAGGAAAATATACAGATAAAATCTTCAATGGATTTAACTATTTACCAATACATCCATACGAGTATTATGTTATCATCCTGACATCAACTTTGTTACGATCGGCTAGAATACTCAGAAGAGTCCTGGATACCCGAGGAGACCTGCTGTCACTCAGACTCCAGTGAAAGACCAACAATTAGTGCCGGTGTGAAAAATCCGCAAGAATAAAAACAATAATAATAATATCTATCAGGATTTTTGGATATACCACAGTAGAATTTAATTATTACAACATTTGATACGTTTACTATTACAAACAGTTCAATTTGTGAAAAGTTTAATAATCTTAATTTAACATTCTCTTATTCTTTTTTTCTTCCCTTTCATGTTTTCGTTAATTTAGATTTAAACATATTAGCGTTATCGCTTCCCCGCGCTCACAGCCACTCTCATTTCCCCTACATTCTTTCTTTCTTATTACATTTTTCTGTATAACATGTCGTTATAACAGGGAGGTCAAAGTTAAGTGACCTGAAAAAAAAATCAGAACGTTTTGAAATAAAATAACTAATGCATTATAAAGTTAATTTATTGCTAAATCAACACTGAAAATTTCATTAAAATCGATTAATTCCCTGATTTTTGGTAATTTTTTTCAAACGTGGGGGTCAGAATTGTTTAAAAAAAAACGGAATTTTCAATGAATTGGGTAAATCTATTTTGACCTACTTTAGATTGAAATTGACATTAAAATTTTATTGCGTGTTGGTGTTAGGAGTGTCTCTGTTAATCACTATCCAATAACCCCTTCACTGGTATATAGAGAGGAAAAGAGAGCTATGCAGAAGGTCAGTTTTTTACTTAATTGCAAATTACGACTAATTAGAACCAATTAATGTCGAATTTTTTTCAAACATTTAGTAATCCTAAAACTAAGGAATAATTTAGTATACATTTCGTGTCATTAAGCTCACCAGGAAAACACCTTTAGAGATTGAAAGGTGAAAATCTCAGCTTTAGTATAATAATAGAAGATATATATATATATATATATATATATATATATATATATATATATATATATACATAATATGTGTGTGTGTGTGTGTATGGGGGCAGGGTTGTGTATGTATTTGTGCGTGTATGTTTTATATATATATATATATATATTATATATGTGTGTGTGTGTGTGTGTGTATGGGGGCAGGGGTTGTGTATGTATTTGTGCGTGTATGTTTATATATATATATATATATATATATATATATATATTATTATTCGAGATGTTATTATTTGTGTGAATGTACATGCATATCTTTAGCTTTGTTCTGGAAATTAGCCCCATGATTGAAGGCAGAGACGATTACGTTAGCACATAGGAAATTGGCGCCACATTTGAAATAAATTGGTTTAAAATAAACGCATGCGCATACAAACGAAAAAAGACATTTTGAAAAACAAAATGAATATATACCAAAGCAATGAAAATAGGTTCAATAAGATATACGTACACATCAAAAAGGTTAAACTCCATCAGAACTGTGCAAAACACCGTGTAAAGTAGAGTGAGTTTATTCAATTTTTCTTCCTATGTCAACAGAGAAGCGTTTAGTATTATTTGTATTATTCGGACTATTGTCCTCATCTTCATTGTTGGACACATAGTCTAGTGGATACAGGACTTAGGTTAAGACAGCTCTAAGTGACAGTTATCTCTAGTCTGCAGGTTCAATACTGGTCAGGGGCAGTAGTAACATAGAATAATAATTAACATAGCCTACACTTGTACCCCAGTTATGGTCATCGGAATGAGAACAAGACACCTCCGTGAACTGAATAAAGGATTAGGCTCAAAGTTCCGTATTGGCTCCTGATTACGACAAGAAGGTTCCCGATTACAACATGGTTACCGAGTTCGAAAAGAAGGTTCCCGAGTCCGACAAGAAATACCTGAAGAAGGCCGGAGGGCACATCGACCGAAACGTTGTACAGATAACAATGAAGATGAGTACAATAGTCCGAATAATACAAATAATACTAATTATCAAGCCTCATCTCCAAAATTCAAAGAAATAGAGAAGCATTTATTTCACGGTGTCTAGGGTCGAGGTATGAAATAGAGCAAAGGGTTCGTACGCAATCAAAATAAAAATAAAATATAATTTTAAAAAGATGAATAAGATAATATTAAAAAAACCAGAGAAAAGACGTAATTGGTGATCCAAAGATGATAAAATATAAAAACCAAAAATAAATACGAAAGAAAACAAATTAATTAGAAATATTTTTCAGCGTTCTGAATTAAATTGAAACCAGAAAATAAAACCGACCAAAGTGAGAAAAAACAAAGAAAAAATAAAATAACAAATAAATAATATAAATGGTAATAAAAAAATAACAAGAAATAATCTTTGAAATTAATTAAAAAGAACGCTAACAAACAGGTAAAGATTAAAATAATTTTGCTGGAACGAATTATCGTATCAGTTGGGTCAGTTGGGTTGTCTTTCTTATTTTCTTCTTAAGAGCCTTATCTTAAGTCACGTACGTCTGCAAACATCACTCAAGATTTTTAGACTTCTTTTTTCGACAGGTTGTTCAATCGTGTTCCTCGCTTTGTTGTTAACTAGTATTAAGTGTTTATCTTACTTTCACTTCTTCTTCTTCTTCTTCTTCTTCTTCTTCTTATTATTATTATTATTATTATTATTATTATTATTATTATTATTATTATATACGTTTCTTCTAGTTCATCATCACATTCTTCAACTTCTGCATCATCAACATCACATTCTTCTTCTTCTTCTTCTTCTTCTTCTTCTTCTTCTTCTTCTTCTTCTTCTTCTTCTTCTTCTTCTTCTTCTTCCGTCTGTCCCTATTAACCTTCAATTCCAGATTTTGAAACCTCAGCTAATTTGTATAATAGGAAATCTTTATTATCAACTCATATCTTCACGCAATTTTTTCACAGTTCGTTGGGAAACAAAGCAACACAATTCTAAATAAAAATTCCACGTCCTTTTAATTATTTTAAATGAATCCAAGATAGAAAAATAAATCCCTCAGCAGAGTTGCTGGTTGAACATTGAATTAAAATGCTAGAATTTCAGTTTATCATAATTCAATGTATCGTGCTGAAAATACTCAAATTTGAAATGTTAAACTTCCTAAAGTACTCTTCACTATATGCATTCTCTTCATTCTTTTTCTCATTATATTGCAATGCATTCCTCCCTTCTCTCTCCCTCATCCCCCCTCTCTCTCTCCCTACCTCTCTCGCTCTCTCTCTTTCTCTCTCTGTCTCTCTCTCTGTCTCTCTCTTTAACATATATATGTCCATATGTGTGAGTGTGTGTATTTTAGTGTTAACGTGTGTGTACATATTTGTGCCTATTCTTATATCATCATCATCATCATCATCATCATCATCATCATCATCATAATGTTGACAGCATGGATTCCCATAACCTTATCTCTCTCTCTCTCTCTCTCTCTCTCTCTCTCTCTCTATCTATCTATCTATCCCTTTCTCTCTCTTTCGCTCTCTATTTTCGTCATAATTTTCAAAATATTTTTGTATGTGTATTAGTTTTTTTTTACGTGCAAGTCAACAGTTCAAAAAATAATAGTAAATGTATTTACCTACGTGCAGGTAAATACATATAGTATTATTTTTTGAATTGCTGACTTGCTTCTCAGTCCTGGATACCTTAAGGGATGGACGTTGTTTATCGTCGGGAAATTCGGGACCAACATTTTGGTTCAGTGGCTGGAGAATCAAACACCTCGGTGTGTCCTTTTTGACTACTGAACTGATATTAAATAGAAAAGTGGATAATGATATAGTATAATGACATTTTGAATATTCATATCATGTATATTTTATTTATACTTAATGTATATAGAAGGCGTGTCAACAAAGTATTGAGATCTTTTTACTTTTTGACACACCTTGTATTTTGAACAAAATAACGATCTATTCATCATTTTTTAAGTGTGTCAAAAAAGTACCAAGTTTAAAGCTGTATTTAGCAAGATAGAAATGAAGAATGAATAGAAAGATATTTTTCCAGAATACAAGGTGCATTAAAAAGTACAAAAATATCTCGAGACTTTTTTGACACATCTTGTATAATATTACTAGCAAAAAACACCTTCCGGGCGAAGTAAAAATACATTTTTGAAATGTACTGCCTGAGGGGAGGATTAAATAAATAAAATAAAACGTTTACTATTTTTTAAAAATCACTTACTTAAAAAGCATCATATTCACTCCACTCCACTGAGATATTTGTTTTGTTTTCCGACAGTGAGGACCCCCAAAACGTTTCTACGAAAATCTGATTTAATTATTCAGATTCTGATGTTTATAGAACATTTTTAAAATCGTACGAGTAAAATATATTTTGTTCGGATTTCATAAAATGAAATAAGGGGTGGGTCGACCTAGTAAAAACATATTCCCATGATATATTTTCGGAAAAAGAAAACTATTTTAAACATAAATTCATCTAAAGGTGAATTGGTATAAAAATGTTCGTGAAAATTTGACTCATAATTGATTTTTCATAGAATTTCAAGACAAAAAGAGACCGAATCTCCATTATCATATTCTCTCCTCCAGCTATGGGTAAACGTTAGGGCAGACTGGGCTCTTTTAACTTATTACAATATTTGACATCGTTACGTAAGAGCCATTACAAAATGGTTCAATATGTAAAAAATATAATCATCTTGATTTAACTCTCTCTTTTTTCTCTCTCTCTCTCTCTCTCTCTCTCTGTCTCTCTCTGTCTCTCTCTCTCTCTGTCTTTGCATAATCCAGAAACCGTCTTTAGAATGAAAAACATGAAATTCTCTTGGACTTCGGCATAAAGACGGATCACCTTATCCCGGCCGGAGACAAGACCTATTATTGATTAACAAGAAAAAAAGAAGAGAACTTGTCAACTGGTAGGCTTTGCAGTTCCAGCAGATCACAGGGTGAAGATGAAGGAAAACGAAAAGATGGACCAATACCTGGAACTTAACAGAGATTTGAAAAAGCTGTGGAATATGTGGGTCAAAGTAATACCAATTGTAGTTGGTGCTCTTGGAACAATCCCAAAAAGCATGGAAAAAGTGGAACTGGAAATTTGAGGGAGAATTGAGACCATTCTGACCACTGCGTTGCTGCA
>CM042138.1:78550-98550 GCA_023376005.1 Doryteuthis pealeii | reverse complement strand
AACGAACATCTTTAGTGTTTTCCAGATTCTCGATTTTCCACTGAAGTTATTAGGGCATATTCGGTATATATTTTTTTGGATTATCATTATATTTGATAAGTGGTGAGTGATTTATTAGGGTCATGTTGGTTTTTGGTTTACAATAGGAGAGAGAGAGAGAGAGAGAGAGAGAGAGAGATAGAGAAAGAGAGAGAGAGAGAGAGAGAGAGAGAGAGAGAGAGAGAGAGAGCTCTCAAAGTAGTTATGACTAATTACAAGAGTAAAAATTGGTTTAAATTCTACATTTTCCTTCTCCAATCCCAGTTGCCATACAGAGGTTAAATAACCCAGTCTGCTTTACTATTTACACATAGCTGGAGTGAGAATCGTTGGATTTTTATCTTTCCATAGGATATTAGCACCATGTGAAATACAAACAGTCACGTTCATGATTTGAACTGTCGCGCCGTGTCCATTTTCTTACGACTTAATCATTGTCCTACACACCTCTACCGCGGATAACGTGGTTTCACTACTGTACTTGTGAAACTGGTTTTTTTTTTCGTATAGTTGTTGTCATTTGATCTCAATGTGAACCATTAGAATAATGCCAGTAGGTCTTCAGACATTTTCTCTGTTTTTCCTTCGTACCAGATTCTTGGCCGAGTTTTATGAATGATAAATAAATAAATGCGTCTTGCCCGTGTGCGTGTTTGTTTTTTCTTCTCTTTTTTTCTTTTCTATTTTTGATTAGTGTGTGCTTTCTCAGAATCGTTACGACCAACGCTAGGAAAGGTTCAAAGGCAATATGTCAATCATTCTTTCGAATGTATTCATTGTTGGCCACGGGTCATACTTGGAGCAGACGATAAACAGGAAACAACTCACGAGTCGGCCATGCATGAAGTAGAGCAGAAAAAAAGAACAATACACTTGGTTGTTGTAAAAAGAATTATTTTTTGTTGATATATTGTTTATAGACGATCGTTGATTTATTAAAATAAAAGAAAATATACGCGTATGCACAAAATATAACTTTTATTTTCTGTGACTTTTCCGATAATTTTCGAACAGAAAATACAAATATTACTTAAGCTCATTATAATGTTGTGTGGAAGAAAAATGAATGAATATAACACGAAATGGTAAGGAAGGAAAGGAAAACGATTTTTTTTAATATAAAGATATATACATAGAGGGTGTTGGGGAAAAGAATTTGACAGTTTAACAAGGAAAAAGAAAATTTAATGGATTGTAAAGAAATTCAACACGCACGGAAATTACACTACTGTCAACAGGTTTCACTGAAAATAACCACCATTAGCATCGATCACAGCCTCAATCCTGCTCCGGAACCTGCAACAAGCTGATGTTACGGTTTCTCTGGAAAGGGTCACAAAACTACCTTATTCTGTCGATTAACTGAGATTGTTTAGTACTGGCACGACGATTGGTGTATTTCTAAACAGTGCCACATACATAATAATCCATGGGGTTAAGATCTGGGGAGTTCGGAGGCCAAACATTGGGACTGGTGTAGTCGTAAAAATTCGCCGACATCCATTTTTGAATTTTCCCAGAGGTGTGACAATCATATATGTGCTAGGGCTTGACGGGATCGGCCGATGAACCGGGATGGGAGACTACTGACCGCCCATCTAGCCCAAGTAAGGATCAAAGTAGAGTGTAGCATGTCATGGATTGTTCAGTCACCAGGATCCCTCCATAAGCATCACGGAACGCCACCCATGGCCTACAGGAGGCCCAATTGTAAGGAGGTCTTACTCACCTGAGGTGCAGTCGGCGTATTATACAGCCCCAGTTAACAGAGCTGAATAAATAAGTACACATGTTTAATACCTAGCTCTTTCTAACTGTTACTTTTTTAGAGGTAAAAAGGAAAATAATTTAAACAAATTTATTTTTATCACTTTAACGCAACAATCAATTAAAGAACTGATTTCAAGTATTTGTCATATTAACAAAAAGATTTTAGAAAAAAAAATGTTTCAAAACACTGGAATTTAAGAATATATTTTTTTTTAAATAATATTTTAGATGAAAAAAAAAACAAAACAGTGAATTATACCAATTATCAGCGATTTTTAATAATTTGATGAATCATTTTCCTCTTATTCTATTTCTTACTCCTGTTTTTTCTTTCTAACTCACTCTCTGGTTTTCCTAATATTTTTGTCCGGTCATGGACCGGGCAGTTTTGCTAGTATATATATATATATATATATATATATATATATATATATATATATATAATATATGTGAAGAGAGGAAGTAAATCCGACGGTATGTAATATATCAAGAAAATTGAAAAAAACACAGGTTTAAATGGGTTAAGTGGTGAGTTTATTGGCCGACGCTGCAGTGTTTCGATCTATTAAATAGATCATCTTCAGGGCATAAGATAAGAAATTATATATCACAGAATGATGAGAAAAAGTGAGTGGTAATCCTTCTTATTCAGTCTGTTTAAAATTTATATATATATATATTTTTGTATATATATATATATATACCATCAGATAGATCTCCATCCGTTTTATCGGAACATCTTGCCTTTAAGCGTAATCGTTGGTCATCAGCGATATCCTCACCAATGAGCTCAACCTACCATATATATCTAATCATGTACAGACATCGTGTTTCGACGTATCACGTCTCCTCGGTATGGTTCAACATAGCAGGCTACCTCCCAATCGGATCAAAACCCGATCGATTTATCATCAGTTTTTAACCACTGGGCCATCAGCAAACCTACAAACTGGGAACTGGGTCGGGACATTAACTGATATATATATATATATATATATATATATATATATATATATATATATATATATATATATGAAAGAGAGATAGAGAGATAGATAGATAGAGAGAGATAGAGAGAGAGAGACTACTGTCTTCTAATATGTTGCTCTCTCGTGTTTTGATAACGGTTGATACTCTCAACTAAGTTCTCGGGACAATGCATCGGTAAATCTATTCCATAGTTGTCCATTAGGGAGTTATGGTAGCTGGCTTTGGATGCAGGTAATTGAAATTTGCAACATAAATCAAATAAATCAATTTAAGTGTGACAAGCCGAGGAATCTATGGACTAACTGCAAATCAGTTGTTTAGATCTTAAACTAAATTTGTATTCTACACAGACGATGCGAATTGGAGTTGCCTTACGTTATTGATCAAAAGTGGAGTAAATATCGGAAAATATTTGTATATCATATTGCATTATGGACCAGGAAACAAAGATATTTTTAAAAGATCAAGAGAAAACTTCGGATAAACTTATCTATAGGTACATAAACAAATATGGAATTCAGCATACAGATAAGAACGGATACAGCATGGCTTTCCATCCCCTGCCCCATCGGGGTTGATGAAAAAGTGAATACGGTTAGATGCAAGATGCGGAAGGATGACAATTGTTGCCTGGCACCAAAGTCAAGTAGTGATAGTCGTTAGTAGTAGTAGCCGTCGTTAGTTCAGAAACAACATACGACAGTCGTATAGCCATATGGGGTTGTTTATTCCTTTCTAGGCTCGTGAACAGGCTTTTCCTTACGGTCTAATGTCTACGTCTACTTAAACACACCTTCCTGTCAGACCACTCTCGCTCTTAGTTCATGGTCTTTCAAACGCATTATGGTCTACGGGGAATTTGGGAATTTGGGAACAGAGAGAAGGGGTGTGACAGTAAGGTCAATTCTATTCTATCGTAAATCACGTTCATGCGCGCTATTCGTTGCTACCCTAAATATGTCACGACGGAGCCCGAACAAACACGTCCGACCATCCTTGGGTCTGGCAAAAGAGAGAGCCCAGCCCGAAATGTTTTACTTCCTTTTGTAGTCCTGAAGGTGAGGGGTCACAACCATTTCCGCTCCTCCACAGAAACTGGGACTTCCGTTTTTATTTTTAACTCTAGTTCTGGGTTCATTGGTCGGTCAAAGGCTGGACCCCCGTTGAATGTTTACCCTTTCAACCATTAACCTCTTTTTGTTCTTATTTCTTTTTCTTCTCTTTGTCCAGAAATCCGATTACCATTTTCTTTTCAATCCCCAAATTCCCCGTAGACCATAATGCGTTTGAAAGACCATAAACAAATGAGCCAGTGTGGTCTGACAGGAAGGTGTGTTTAAGTAGACGTAGGCATTAGACCGTAAGGAAAAGCTTTTTCAAGTTAATTTAGGTGAATACGGTATAAGCAGTCCAATTTTCTAAACTTCGGAGTTCAGAGGGAATTACTTAGTGAAACTAGCAGTATTCTACGGTAGTTTGTTGAAACTAGGGGCCCATTCAGAAAGATGGTCTCTCTGTCTTTGCTTCCCTTCCCCACCACACGCTTGTGGGTCAAAATGTATCCGGGGAGAATAAAACTTATAGCAGCAAAGTGCAATCTCCTTAGTATTATTTGTATTATTCGGACAATTGTCCTCATCTTCATAGTTATCTGTACAACGTGTCGGCCGATGTGCCCGCCGGTCTTTTTCAGACTCGGGAAATTTATTTTCGGACTCGGGAACCTTCTATTGGAACTCGGTAATCTTCTTGTCGTAATCGGGAAATTTTATGTCGTAATCGGGAGCCACCACGGAACTTTGAATCTAACTCTTTTTTCAGTCCACGGGGGTATCCTGTTCTCATTCCGCTAAGCTGGGGTACAGTTGTTTAGCTGTTTTAATTATTCCATGTTACTGCTGCCCCTGACTATAATTGAACCTGCAGGCTAGAGTCTCTTAGAACTGTCTTAACCTAAATCTTTTATCCATTAGGCTATGTGCCCAATTGGACAATTCAGAGTGAATTTTGGAAACTTATAAACCTAATGTCTTGTTTTAATATGTACATATTTACTTATGTATGATTTTAAAAAATCTAATCAAAGAAAAAAAATGTTTTCGGCATAAAATAACACAAGGTTTTACATGGCGTTTTCAACCAACCAATTCACCTACCTACAATTGTTCAAGCCATGTTGGCATCCTTCCGTCTACGAGAGACGATGACGTAGTGCCCAAGTTTTTTTAGGAACTACCTAGCCTGAGCGGGTTCATATGGAGGATGACCTGTTGCTTAAGCAGCAAAACCCCCCGCTCCACACTACCGCTGTGATCAAAAGGAAAGGTAAGGAACCAATGCAGTTGGTAGAGTCGCAGGAGTTTCTCACCACCTCTGGAACTCCGTCTCCGGATTTGTTTTCAGCGTTTACTCCCCAAGCCTTTCCTAGAAAGGTAGCGGAGGTTTCGTGTCGGACTTTTCATTGATTTAGATGGGTTACCGACCAAGCCCTAAGATTACAGTTGTAATGGTCCCTGAGTGTCATTCTCATGATCGGGTAATCTACTGCAATCAAATGACAGGACGTCAAAACCCATTTAGCAATTAAAATTTGATAACCCTCATATTTTTCTTCAATTTAAACTAGGCCATAATTTGATGTTATTGAATTAATCAAGCTTTAGAATTGTAAGAATTAGTCATGACACAAAGAAGAAAAAGAGATACCAAAGATTGTGTAGAGAATATCAGGAAGACATCAATGGGGATAATCTAATCCCGGAATTGCAAAATCATCCTACGTATATCTAAAACGGTAAATAATATGCTCAGGAACTGTTGAAGATACGCAAAGGCAAAGGGCCGGGTCAGCTCAGTCGGTAGAGCGCTCGGCAAGAAACCATAAGGTTCCTAGTTCGATACCGGTCCTCGCCAACTCAGCATATGAGTAGCACAGGGATCTGTGTGGTAAAGTAAAGAGCTGATGGTAGGTGTGGCGCTCCACCTCAGACTCCAAAAACAATCTCCTTGGTCTAGCGCTATTGAAAAGGAGATAGACTCCCTCGCTAATTGGCTGATACCGACTTTATTAATATCACATCATTTGAAAAGGTGTCCTGGGAATGACACTAAAAGGATCAACTTCTGTAGGTCTAAAAAGTGCGGATTCTCCCTTCGTTACCATTACAACATGTTCCTCATTACTACTACTACTACTACTACTACTAATACTAATACTAATAATAATAATGATAATAATGATAATAATGATAATATATCTTGCTAGAGAATTGAAGAAGCTGTGAAATGTGAGGATGTCAGTTATACTAAAGACAAGAGGAACTGGAAATCAGAAGAAAAAAATATTGAAACCATCTAATCACTATCGTTGTTGAAATGATCTGGAACACTCAGGTGATTCCTGGAGATCTGAAAAGTCTTATTGTCCCTCAGACTCCAGTGAATGACCATCATGAATGATATGCAATATCATGCAAGCAGAAATGAAAGGAAAAGTTAAACAAGAATATCTCAGGAGAACTAGAAAACTTCTAGAAACGAAACTTAACAGCAGAAATCTGATCAAAGGAATTAATACATGGGATGTGCCCATTATAAGATACTCAGGACCATTCTTAAAATGGACAAAAGAAGAACTCAGACAGATGGACCAAAGGACGAGAAAATTAATGACCATGCACAAGGCTCTCCACCCTAGAGATGATAGAGATAGATTGCATGTGTCAAGAAAGGAAGGGGGAAGAGGTCTTGCCAACATAGAGTAATGCGTAGAAACCACAATCCAACAACTTGAAGATTACACAAGGAAGAGCAAAGACAAACTACTTATGGCAGCCAACAATAGTAGAAACGGCAGATGGACAAACAGAAAAACGACAAAGACTAGAAAATAAAAATGGGAAGAAAAACAATTATACGGACGCTTCAAACGACAAATAGAAGAGGTTGCACATGAAAAGACTTGGACATGGTTCTCAAAAGAGAAACAGAATCACTTATAATTGCTGCACAAAATAATGCCATATGGACAAACTACATCAAAGCGAAAAGTGATAAGACCCAACAAAATAGTAAATGTAGACTTTGCAGTAATAGAGATGAGACTGTTAACCATATACTCTGCGAATATAGCAAACTAGCACAACGAGAATACAAAACTAGACATGACTGGGTTGGGAAGGTGATCCACTGAGAATTATGCAAAAAATTAAATTTTGACCACACAACCAAATGGTATATGCATAAACCAGAATCTGTTCTTGAGAACGAAACGCAGAAAATTCTCTGGGACTTTGAGATAAAAATGGATCACCTTATCCCAGCAAGAAGACCAGACATAGTGTTGATTAACAAAAAATAAAGAACTTGTCAACTGGTGGATTTTGCAGTGCCAGCAGATCACAGGGTGAAGTTAAAGGAAAATGAAAAAATAGACAAATATCTGGACCTTGCCAGAGAACTGAAAAAGTTATGGAATATGAAAGTGAAAGTGATACCAACTGTAGTTGGTGCACTTGGAACAGTCCCAAAAGGATTAGAAAAGGGCTTGGAAAGTTTGGATATCAGAGGAAGGATTGAAACCATTCAGAACACTGCACTGCAGCAATATGTCAGAATACTCAGAAGAGTCCTGGAGATCTGAGGAGACTTGCTGTCACTCAGACTCTAGTGAAAGACCATCAGCTAACACTGATGTGAAAACTCAAAAGGAGTAAATAATAATAATAATAATAATAATAATAATAATAATAAATACTGATTGCTACAAATTCACTAATTTACGGGAAAAAAAATTATCTCATGTATATTGATGATACAAATATATTTTTAAAAAATGAAAAAGAACTAGAAACACTAGAACAATCGATTAGAATATACAGCCAAGATATTGGAATGGAATACGTAATTGGAAAATGTGCCATGATAGATATAAAAAAGAGGAAAGAAAACTGATGGACAGAATACAACTACCAAATGAGGACACTATTAAACCACTTGGCAAAATAGAGAGTTACAAATAATTAGGAAGTTTAGAAGCAGGCATTATTAAGCAATCAGAGATAGATGGAACATTTTTTAAAGAAATACCTCAGGAAAACAAGAAAACAAGAAAACTCCTAGAAACAAAGTTCAGCAGTAAAAATCTCATCAAAGGACCGTCCCCTTTATAAGATACTCTGGGCCATTCCTCAAATAAACAAAAAAAGAACTCAGACAGATTGACCAAAGGAGTAGAAAATTACTTACAATGAACCAGGCTTTACACCCTAGATATGATAGAGGATATGCTATATGAATCAAGAAAGGAATGTGGAATATGACTTGCCAACATAGAGGACTCTATAAAGGCCGCAATCTAAGAACTCGAAGAATACACAAAAAAGGCAGCCAATAACAGCAGTTGCAACATATGGACAAACGAAGAAAAACAACAACGAAAACAAGAAAACAAAGATGGGAAGAAAAGCAATTATATGGATAGTTCAAACGACAAATTGGAGAGGTTGCACATAAAAAGACCTGGACATGGTTAAAAGTGTAAACAATATGTGAGACACTGAATCACTAATAATTGCTGCACAAAATAATGCCATAAGAATAAATTATATCAAAGCAAAAATTGATAAGACACAACAAAACAGTAAATGTATGTTAAGTATCTGGTCGGCATCCTTAGTTCCAGATGTAGTAAGTAAGTAAGCAAGCCAATAAGAATCTGGTGTTATAGTATTCTTTGTAAGTCCGACGTCCAAGAGAATCCAAATAGCAATGAGCCAACGTTAAGAATGAGACCTCTATATATACACCAACAGCAGCAGCAGCAGTGCCAGTTATTGGACAGTGGGAATCTTCCTCAGGTCACGTGGTAGTCAACGAGTCTATATTTAGGAGTGACCATTTACCTCATGCCTTATATATCAAAACATTCCAACAATGTAGAATGTGTGCTGACAGAAATGGGACTATAAACCATGTATTAAGCGAATGTAGCAAGCTAGAACAACGAGAATACAACACTAGGCACGACTGGGTTGGTAAGGTGATCGACTGGGAATTATGCAAAACTTTATATTGTGACTATACAACAAAATGTTATATGCATAAACCAGAAACTGTTCTTGAGATTGAAATGCATAAAACTCTCTGGGACTTATATAAGACGGATCACCTTATTCTAACCAGAAGACCAGGCCTAGTATTGATTAACAAAAAAAAGATAACTTTTCAACAGGTAGATATGATTTCATCGGGCCGTGTATTAAGATGCTATTCTGTCGTAAAGATTTAAAAAATGTAACCCTATCTTTCTATTGTTATAATAAGTCAGTTATTTTCGAAGAATGATAGTAAACATTTTTAGGTATAGGAATTGACTTGACATTGATCTTAATTGTGGCCGATGGCATCTTTTAAGTGAGTGCATCTAAAATTGACTCAGAACACCTTGTCTTCTGCTCTGTATCAGACTAGACAAAACGTATTAAAGAACTCTCGTCTATTTCCTGTCGATTGTATATGCATATATTATATAAATTATCTATTCACACACACACACACACACACACAGACACACACACACACGCACGCACGCACGCACGCACGCAGACACACAGACACACACACACAGTTTGCTTTATCGTTAATTCTCAATTTATGCAAATTCATTTTTACAAAGCAGGCTCTCCTATTTTGTTTCTAAGATAACATAAACGTCACTTTTTTCACTTTCCCATCTTATGTGCCTTATAATGTTGTATGTTGAAGACGAAGAAGAAGAAGAAGAAGAAAAAAGAAAATATATATTCTTTTCACGCTGAATCTTACTCCGTTTATTTAGATGTTTACACTTCCGAGAAATTAAATGTCAACCAGCATCTTAAGATGTCGGATACTATCCATTTACTTCTTGACAATGTGTCAGACGCGCCAAATAACGAAACAAAAAAAAAAAAAAAAGAAAAGATAAAAGAAGTGAAAAATAAAGGAAAGAAAGAAAGAAAGTTTTACTTCGAGATCACTTAGAGATCACAATTAGGAAAAGCACATTGGTTTCGCCCGGTTAAAACAAAAAAGGCGTAATAAGACATCAGCTGACGCTAACAGAAATCTACTTTATTACGACCAAAGAAGAAGGCCAGTTCCTTAAGATAATATATTTCATTACACGCCTTTGTCTTTTCTGAGGCAAACGAGTAAACCGTTAAACGTGACTTAATAAAACGGTGCCGTAAAGTTCTCTGCAATCACTTAGAACATTGGTTCTAATGTTGTTGACCTCCCAATCACCTCAGATATATAGGCTGACCTCAAAATAGTTTTAGTTGATTATAGTATCACCCATTTTCAGGAAAAACGCTTGTAATGTGAAGCTCTATTCATGGGGTACAAATCGACAACCCCGGATAGATATACAGTGTAGCGTAATCATATGGTCTACGGGGAATTTGGGCATTGAAATGTAAACGGTTATCAGATTTCTGGTGAGAGAGAAGAAAACGAAATAAGAACAAAGGTTAAAGTTTGGAAGGGTAAATACTCAACGTGGGTCGAGCAATTGATCGGCGAAAGACCCCGGAACTAGATTTTAAAATAAAATAAGTTTCGAGTTTTGACGGGAATTGGATGAGAAACGGAAGAAGAGAAAAATCGACTTTTTTTTTGGCTAGGCATTCGTAAGGGGCAGACGAGACTTCCCGAGGTCCCCGTGATGTGTTTCGCATAGTAATACCGAACATGATTTACGATAGAACAAATTGACCTTACACCCTCTCTCTCTCTCTCTCTCTCTCTCTCTCTCTCTCTCTCTCTCTCTCTCTCTCTCTCTCTCTCTCTCTCTCTCTCTCTCTCTCTCTCTCTCTCTCTCTCTCTCTCTCTCTCTCTCTCTCTCTCTCTCTCTCTCTCTCTGAAAAAGAAACCACGAGCCTAGAAAGAAATAAACAATCCCCCTGTGACTATACAACTTGCGTATGTTCTTTCTACTAATGACTACTATTACGACCCGACCAGCCCTATGCTACATACAATACTTGAACAAATCCATTGGTTTCAATAGTCCAACCAAGCTGAGAACAATGACACTTTTTATCTTATCAGCAACCATGTGGTGTCCTCCTTTGAAAACACCATCAGGGAGAAAACGTACCGTAGGAAATACAACAGTATGCGATCAAACATTGACCCGAAATTCAGCTAGAGCAACATTTCCAAATTGGCCTTATCAACAATGAACATGCCTGCAGTCAATATGGACCACCCTCTTCTTATCAATAGGCCATTCCACCGACTTTACTTTAATTCCTTTCGAATACGAATAATCTTTATATATAGGGTGGTCCAAAAAATAGACTTAAAAAAAAGTCAGTCCTTTTTTGGTCACCCTGTATATATATATATATATATATATATATATATATATATATGTACAGGGTGACCAAAAAAAACAGGCCTGACTTTTTAAAAAAGTATGTATTTGGGGGTTCACCCTATATACCTATTCGACCTACAAAAATGGAGCTTGAACGTCAGATGCAATTTAGTGTGATATTAAGGACAACCTTTTCTGGGGGTCTTACCTCTCAGCAAGATAAACATAGAGTTTAATCTAATACCCTCTGTCAAGGCGAGATATTTAATTTGGGTAAATATAGAATGCCACTTGTATTTTTAGTAATTCCATTTGCGTAACTGACGATGAGTCGTCTTCATCTAGGCGTCATATTTTGAGATTTATTGATTTTCCCCTGATTACTAGGAGGCTGACATTGACATTAAAATTACAGTAGGGAAGTAACTAAACAATATCGCTGAGAAAATGATAGAATTATTATCGACTGTAATTACTGTGACATAATATTGGAAATGAAGCACTTGACATATAATCATCGTTTTATAGTGGAAATAGAGCGCTGGAAATAATAAGATAAAACACCGAGTGGATTTTAAGATAAGGTTTGGGGTGTATGAGTTGAATGGGGGGCGGTTCCATATTTGGGTAAAATGAAGACATTTCACAGACCAGCTCTTACTTGGGCTAGATAGGCGGTTCTAATTCTGGAGGTCCAGGTATTATGGAGTACCCATTCATTGCCAGGTCAACTCTGACCCGGAGTGGTAGTAACCCTTAGGGCGAATTGCTGGACATTGCTGGAGAAAGAACTACCAACTCATAAGTGACGTTCTTCTGTGGATACCTACACATGGGCACGCCAGTGTAGGTCGCCTAGCAAGGATCTACATCGATCTCAGCGCGCATTCTTTATGCTGCACAGAGGAACTAACCAATAGGGATGGTTGGCGAGAGATTGTCATGAATATCCACACTGTTGGCACAACACGATCATGATGGTGAAATCTAATGCAGTAATGTAACATTGTTATTTGAATTACTATCACCAACAAATCAACCTGGACTGCCATTCTTGGTCAGCGTGTAATTGGTCATAATAGCAACGACTATATCAGTCCAAACTCAATCTCCAGAAGTGGAGCCTCACAACCAAGCGCAGTTTAATATCAAACTGAGGACACATTTTTGTTATAAGCAGGGGGTGAAGGTAGCGTGTTTTTGGACTGCCGACAGGGTGGGGTCCTTTCTTGTTAATAGGAATTCACCCGTATCTGCAGATGTTCACTAGACTAGATGTAAAATTCTAACAGATGCAACAACCAATCAACCGTGAAAATAAATTCTTAAAAAGTTTTCTTTTTTATCATTCAAGTAATATTTCATAGCAGACTGCAATGTGCAGCTGATAGTGTCCGACCAACGCTTCAGCCAACACTTTGTGACTTACACAAAAAAACAAAAAAAAAACACAACAACAAAAATTATTGCATTCATGTGCTGTTATTCGGGGAGCAAATAACAATAGTTTAAAATATGAATAAAGCAGAATAACAGTTTGGATGAAGCATTGATAAAATATCAGTTGAAATCATCAGTAAGTTATATCTACATTAGCGGAACCCGTCTGCCTCTCTGTCTGTCTGTCTCTGTCTGTCTGTCTCTCTGTCTCTGTTTCTCTCTGTCTCTCTGTCTGTCTGTCTGTCTGTCTCTCTCTCTCCGTCCGTCTGTCTGTCTGTCTGTCTGTTTCTCTCTCTCTGGGTCTCTCTGTCTCTCTCTCTCATTGTCCATCCCTAGGGTTCACAAATATAGGATTAATGTAATTTTTTGCTGGTCACTTAAAAAGGTTACGAGTCTATAGGATAACGTCGCTTAGATGTTAATGGTTAATTGTTTAGCAGTGCCCAGCATTTTAACCTACCAACTGGTGTGTCTACGTGTAGCAGTTCACAGGACAACGTCACTAAGGCGTTCGGACGTAATTGTCCAATAGTTCCCAGTATTTCCAACTCTTCTTACTTAGATGGTTTATGAGATGATAGGTATATTGGTGTACAATTGCTATTTTGTTGGCTTCTAGGATTTGTTTACAAAAGCAGGCAGCATTCTTGTGTAGTTCTCATCAAGATTCTGATTAATCTGTACATTTTTAAAATTCGATTCTATTATTGATAAGTACGTACATTCTATCAAACATCCATCCGATAATTAAGGACGTTGTTATTGGAGTTGTTGGGATTGCAAATCTTGCATAATAGAAGACACGAAAGGAAATTACCCGCGACTGGCAATATACACTTATTGTTGTAGGCAACCTAGCATATAGCGGCAAGTCTTTTGAGGCGCGTGGTCTAATGGTTAGAGTCATGGGATATGGACTCGTCAACCCGAGTTCAATTCCTGAACGAATCTCTTTGCATTTCACATGGTACTAATACCCTTGAGAAAGGTAGGAATCCAATTCTTTCTACAGCTATGGGTAAATAGCAGGGTAGACTGGGCTCTTTAACCATGGCTAGGGTAACTAGTCTAGGTGAAGGAAAACTCTGAATTCAAACCTGTTAAACTCTTCTTTAAAAAAATGACCTTGTGTCGCATCCTGCTCGTGTGGAGGGGTTGGTAAATATATATAGCTCAAGTCGCGGTAAAATCGAACTCTCTTTCTTATACTTCCATCCTCAACAGAACATTCAACGCACCAGTTTCGTTCATCTAAGTCTGTATCCTGGGTATGATGTTAAACTGCATCTAATGGTGAAGTTCCAATTCTAGAGCACTGGGGAATGCGACGTAGTTGTTCATTGCCATTACTCTCTGGTACACTCTAACCGGGAGTGATAGTACTTGTTAGGATCCCATTTATGGGTTACATAGAGAAGAATGAGTTTGTTTAAAAATCGAGTCTAAATTTTTAAAAATGAATATTCAGCAAGAAAGAATAAAGCAAAACGTTTTCGGCATAACATAAACCAGCAAAGGTTGACTAGCCGGAAAAAAACAACTAACTAACCAACCAACCAACCAACTAACCAATAATATAAGTCTTTATATTCTTATTTAGTGTCAGTTTCCCTTTCATATTGATATATGCTAATCACTTATTCTAATGCTGATTTCAGTTCTGTTAAGTTTTCCCCGTAAATAAAATTATTACTTCGTCATGAATTGCCGCAAATATTCTGGAGCAATATTCGACATGTAATTGCTAACATGCTGGACTCTAGGAACCAAGATCGAACTCCAGTCATGCTAGTCCCATCTATGAGTGAAATTGATCGAATGACATTAGGTTTATAAGTTCCCAAAAGATCAGAGAGAGAGAGAGAGAGAGAGAGAGAGAGAGAGAGAGAGAGAGAGAGAGAGAGAGAGAGAGATTAGAGACTTACTTGAAAAGATTTACTTTATAACTTGTTGACATCTTTACTCTGCCAGTTGCCAGGTTCCTGTCTTCTATTTCCTCCTCTTCTTCTCTGGCCCACATCTCGTCTAGTTGGGTTCTTCTAACTTCTACTAAGGTCTTTGCCTTTCGACTCATTTGGTCATTGCAATTAATTGAATTACAAGACATGTTGTTGCTTGATCAAGATTTGATTTTATCTAGCCCATGATTCGTGTTCTCCGGAGAGACCTGCCTCATAGCACGTTTAAATTCTTTGACGACCAGGCTGAATCTCAAAACTAAAACTAATCCCGTGTTTCTCATGGCGCGTGAGATTCGCATCCCTAGGGGTCAGGGTTACCAACAGTCACAAGTAAATTTCCACTGGCACCCTGGATTCAAACTTAATGACCCTTATTCTCGCTATAGGGTCTGCCGACAATTTATGACAACCAGAAATTGTAACACAACTGTTATAGGTGATAAAACCTATCTACATAATTGAATGATCCTACAACTACTAAGCAAAGACAATTGTAGCTTGAAGAACAAGCGACACGATTCAGTTCTAGACTGTATTGTCGGACGTAACTTCTCTTTCCTTCTGTAAATTCTACTTTCTTTGTTCAATACACTTGTATCAACTTTCACCAGTTTTTTTGTCTTTATGTGTGACCCTTAACAAGCCCACAACAACAACCAACCAATCATTCGCGATATAACGTTCAATTTCGGATAAATACCCTTGGAAAAGGTATGTGATCCCTAATCCCGTCAGCTATGGATAAATAATGCTTTGGAATTGAATAACCCACGAAGGTTTGATGAAACCATAACATCACATTTATTCTATACAATGATATTCAGCCAACCAGTTCTTCTACGTAGTGAAGAAATAAAAATAAAGTAACCGAATATAAAAACCGACTGTAATTAGCATCTTATTCCACTTGTTACCTCACTTAATGTTAGTTTTATTGGGAACAGTTCGAAATGAAATATCTGAATAGGCTGTGTGTGTGTGAACTTACAGTGGCGAAATATTGATAATTTTCAAATTAAATCAGTCGTAATTTAATACGATGGCAAAATTTAAATTCAACTAGCCCTTTGAGAAAAATAACATTTTTTTTTTTTGGGGGGGGGGGGGGGGCAAAAATAATTTTCCAATAAAAATGAAATAACCTTACCCAACGGTAAAGATATAATACTCACACACACATATACACACACATACACACATATATGAATGCATATATATATACATATGCATGTATACATATATATATATATATATATGTGTATATATATGTGTGTGTGTGTGTGTTGGTGTGTGTGTGAGTTTGTATGAGTATGTGTTTGTATGAATACATTTCTTTGATTTATCTTTCTAAAATACTTACATGCTGTTTTAAAATACACAGTCAATTATTTTTCTGGTATAGTGTTGTAGTTTTAAGTTTTGCCCAATATGAATCATATTCCCCCCCCTCTCTCTCTCTCTCCCTCTCTCTCTCTCTCTCTCTCTATCTCTCTCTCTCTCTCTCTGTCTATATATATATATATATATATATATATATATATGTCTTTGTACATATTAGCAGGACCTGTGGATATACCACAGTATGACGATTTAATTATTACAAAGTTTGATATGTTTACGTAAGAGCTATTGCAGGAGATCAATATGCAAAAAGTATAAAAATCTTGATTTAAATCTCTCGCCATCTTTTTTCTTTCTTTCAGTGGGTTGGATTGAAACAGATTGGTGATATTACCCCCTCCCTCTCTATCTTTTTCTTTCTTTCTTTCTTTCTTTTTTTCTGTGAATCTTTTTCTTTTTTCCTCACTTTCTTTCTTTATGATAAAAAAACAGATTGGTCCATTATTTAGCTGAGGTGATCACATCCATAAGAATCATGACTTCGCCGGGTAAGCTACACCAGATAATCAGGATTTACATTAAATTATTTAATGATGCCTCTATACACTGACACTGGCATTATCTCTCGTTTTTATACAATGAATATGTATGCACACACAGAAACACACACACATATATATATGTATATATAAAGATACACAGATACACATATCTTCATTACGACAGACATGAACTAGTATTCGCACATATAATTTGATCAATAAACGTACATTTATTTTCATCCAGAAAGATCAATATATATTGATTTTCATGTAAAAGTTCTCACATATATTAATTGATATACAAACGCAGAGAAGCACATACACGGACAGATATTAGCATACAAGAGAGGAAAGCGTTCGCCGAAGTTCAACGCTCTTTTATTTCAATGAAAAGCATTTTATTTGCTCAAATTTCCTTAAGATTTAATCACTCATTCCAAGATAATATTCTTACAAGCTGTTTAAAAAGGCAATTTCACTTTTTTTTCTGTTTTGTACTTTAAAATAAAATTTGTTATCTGTCCAAAATAAATCAAATTCTCATATGATGATTTATTTTTTGATCCTGTATAAATTTGCATTGATTAAATCCAAATAGTTTTATTTTGTTTTGAATATTTTACTCAAATAATTCAATTTTTGAACTGAATTATTGAAATTTTACCGATAACACATAGTCTTCGGATAAATACATTCGGAATTTAAAAAAAACTGTTGTGTTTCTTTTCATAATACATATTACACTTACTATTAAAATTTCGTTCTTTAAATTTATGTATATTATTAACTTAAATTGATACAGCTATATATAAAACTGATTATATAATATATATATATATATATAATATATATATATATATATATAGAGAGAGAGAGAGAGAGAGAGGAAAGTTGGTGTGTATGTATGTATGTCTGGATAAAACTACAAAAATTAAACAATTAACAACAATGTATAATATATATATATATATATATATATATATCACGCTCTTATATATAATATATGTATATATATATAATATATATATATATATATATATATATATATGCACATTGAATATCGTTCTTGAATTTTTTGCAAAATTTATAAAGACTTGATTTATATTCGAAGATATTTTAAAAATAAAATTTACATAGAAATAGCAGTTAATTTTTACATAATATGTCCAGCATTTGTAAATATCAGTAGTGAACTCATCAATAGACGCAGGTTTTTACCCTCCCCTACCCAGTTGATGCTGGGGAGTCACTTTTAGTACATGTGTGTGTTGGTGTCTGTGTGTGTTTGTGTGTTGGTGTGTGTGTGTGTGTGTTGTGTGTTGGTGTGTGTGTTGGTGTGTGTGAGTTGGTGTGTGTTGGTGTGTGTTGGTCTGTGTGTGTTGGTGTGTGTGTGTGTGCGCGCGCTGGTGTGTGTGTGTGTGCGCTGGTGTGTGTATGTGTTGGTGTGTGTGTGTTTGTGTGTGTGTTTGTGTATTGAAGGGAGGTTTACACATATGTTTTTATATAAATTGTATGAAAATATCTTAGCATACATATTCAATTAATGTTACACCATAAATGAAAATGTTGAAAGAATATAATTTACTTACAAAACCGTTTCAAATGAATTGTAAATGATGTCTTTGTTGCTGTATTTCGGGAATCCAATTCGGATCCTTTGGTTTTTAAAACGAGATCATGTCTTCCGATTTTTTGTCTTTATGTTCACTTGTATCTGTTTGCTGATATCCGGGCTGCCAACGTGTATCTGAGATGTAACCATTTCATTTTCTGTTTCGGCATTTTAAGAGTTGAAGAATTCTATGACATTTTCTTTATTTGGAGATGTTTGCAACGAAAATTGGTGTGCATCTTTAACAAATTATTGTAATGCTTTATCTTTATTAATTCTGGGTTTTTATGTATGATTTTTTTAGCGCCGTTATGTTTATTTAAATTAGACTGTAGTGGGTTTATCGCCTGAAGTGTATTCGGATATCAATTTTAGTAGTATCGGCACCCCTTTAAGAAAACGCTATCAGGCGTAAGTCCTTGTTTGTGTGTGGCTAATTTGTATATGCATGTAATTTATTGTTTTCTACGTGCGTGTAGACTTCAATATGTTCACACCCCCCATATAATATATATATATATATATATATATATATATATATATATATAAAGGATGCGTAAAAGCATATGCATGTTGTAAAATAAATTGTTTTTTTTTTCTTAAAAAGAAAAGAAAGGGTACCCTAGTTAGATTTAAAATCAGAAATGATTTTCTTTTTTTCGATCAATGCTCCTCAGAGAAAAAATTTCATTGAAAGATGGTGATATAGTTTAGTTTTTTTGTTGTAGACAACGGAAAAGTCAGAAAGCAGTGAGAAAAAGGGAATTTTTTTTCTCAATAAGACAAGAGAATTCGTAAAATTACGAAACTTACAACTCACGAGGGGGGGTTCGAAAATTACGAGTGCCCCCGTTTGATAAGTTGAGGCTTGAAGTGCCAAAAAGGAGTAGTTGTTGGGACTGCTTCTGAACGCACAGGAAGGGTTGAGTGCGGGAGATGAAAAGAGATTCGAGAATCTGCAGTTGTAGTTCGCTGTTGGAACTGCAAAGGACTGAAAACATAGCTGGGTGGTAGGACCGAGCGCAAGTAGAATTTCTTAATAGATGTTGTCCAATGGTGGACGGAGTATTTATGCCTGCTGCTGTGGGACAGTCCACGTTGCCAGAACGGATGTTGTAGGGTATGTGCTGCTTGATTCGAGATTCCAGTCTCAAGGTAGTACGGCCAATGTAGCAAATCTCACATTTGCATGTAAACTTATAGATAAGGTGGCTTTTGTGATGGGGGGGCTACACTATCCTTGATATATATATATATATATATATATATATATATATATATATATATATATATATATAGAGAGAGAGAGAGAGAGAGGGGAGGGGTACGATCATGTAGAGTGTCCCAGACAGGCACAGATGTATGTCATCAAACTTCTATTGGCTGACAAATGAATATATGACTTTTGTAGATGTGTGATGAGCCCGGAAAAGTATGTTTTAGTAAAGTAACTAAATTGTTTAAAGAAATTCGGAATAGTATTCAAGATCCGGATATACCAGATATAGTATGAGGGAGTAATGCATGATGACCAAGTATGTTCTGAGGTCAGTTCTGATAACATAAAAATGCAAGGCCTCATACTGCAGCAAATAAAGTGAAAATAATCAGTTAGCTTGGTTGGCAACAGCTGCCATATAATCTACTCTTCACCCCTTCGGCCATCACCAAGAAATTCAGTGTGGAACAAAGTTTTCTAGCGATTATGAAGTGAAGTGTTCTGTGAGTAAATGGTTAAAGATTTTGCCCAATGATTATCTATTCTAAAGGCAAATAATATCTTGTTTTTCAATGGGAAAATCTATTCTAAATATTGGCGATTTTAGTAAAAAAAATAATTTTTCTTATAGACACGAATTTGAGTCATTTTTTTGCAAAATTCACTCTCATATATATATATAATAAGACTTTTGTTCTGTCCTGGTGTTCGTCATATCTTT
>CM042138.1:67462-70950 GCA_023376005.1 Doryteuthis pealeii | reverse complement strand
AAAAAAAAGAGAGAGTAGAAACAAATCCATGGCAAGTCAAACTGAATGGCCGTTTTCGGTCTTTACAAATTATTTTAATTACCATGTCTGCGCATAAATCTTTAGGGCGAACTAAACATGAAACATGTTCACACTACTTGCCATGAGGATCTTCAGCAGTCATTGAGCTAGGATTGGCCAATGAGGTAGGACTTACCGGTAACTTGACTAAGGAAACAAGTCTATCAGTCAAACTGAATGGCCGTTGGTTGGGTTTTACAATTATTGTATTACGGAATTCTGCGCATAAATCTTATGCACAACTAAACATGAAACAAGATAATGTTCACACTCTGCATCGGACTTCTTCAGCAGGTCCATTGTGCTAGGGTTTGGCCCCAATGGAGGTAGGATTTACGGGAAATTGATAAGAAACAAGTCTTCAGTCAAAATATAATGGCCATTTTGCCATTCTTTGACAATGATTTTTAATTAACATTCTGGCTAAATCTCTACGCGCACTAAAACATTTAAACATGCTCACACCACTGCATAGAGGACATCTTCAAGCAGTCCATTGACTTAGAATTGGCCCCAATAATTTAGGACTACAGGAAATGACTAAAGAAACAAGTCTATCAGTCAAATCTGAAAGTCCGTTTTGCGGTCTTTTACAATGATTTTATTTACCAATCTTCTTTCAGCAGTCGCATTAGATTATAGATTGGCCAATTTGATGTAGGACTTACCGGGAAATTGACTAAAGAACATGTCTATCAATCAAAATTGAATGGCCATTTTGCAGTCTTTTACCAATGATTTTAATTACCAATTCTGTGCATAAATCTCTACTTGCACTAGACATGGAACAATGCTCACACCACTGACATAAGGACTTCTTTCAGCAGTCCATTGAGCTATAGATTGGCCCCAATGAGGTAGGACTTACCGGGAAATTGACTAAAGAACATGTCTATCAATCAAAATTGAATGGCCATTTTGCAGTCTTTTACAATGATTTTAATTACCAATTCTGTGCATAAATCTCTACTTGCAACTACACATGGAACAATGCTCACACCACTGCCATGAGGACTTCTTCAGCAGTCCATTGAGCTATAGATTGGCCCCAATGAGGTAGCACCTCCCGGAAAATTGACTAAAGAAACAAGTCTATCATTAAAATCTGAATGGCCGTTCTGCGGTCTTTTCCATGATTTTATTTACCAAATCTGCGCATAAATCTCAACTCGCAACTAAACATGGGACAATTCCTACACCACTGCCATGAGGCCTTCTTCACCAGTCCATTGAGCTATAGATTGGCCCCAATGAGGTAGGACTTACCGGGAAATTGACTAAAGAAACAAGTCTATCAATCAAAATTGAATGTCCGTTTAGCGGTCTTTTACAATGATTTTATTTACCAATTCTGCGCATAATTCTCTACTCGGAAGTAAAAATGGGACAATGCTCACAGCACTGCCATGAGGACTTCTGCAGCAGTCCATTGAGCTAGGGATTGGCCCCAATGAGGTAGGACTTACCGGGAATTTGACTAAAGAAACAAGTCTATCAGTCAAAACTGAATGGCCGTTTTGCGGTCTTTTACAAGATTTTAATTAACAATTCTGCGCATAAATCTCTACGCGCAACTAAACATGGAACAATGCTCACACCACTGCCATGGGGACTTCTTCAGCAGTCCATTGAGCTATAAATTCGCCCCAATGACGTAGCACCTCCCGGAAAATTGACTAAAAAAACAATCTATCAGTCAAAACTGAATGGCCGTTCTACGGTCTTTACAATGATTTTATTTATCAATTCTGCGCATAAATCTCTACTCGCAACTCAACATGGAACAATGCTCACACCACTGCCATGAGGAGTTCTTCAGTCGTCCATTGAGCTAGGGATTGGCCCCTATGTGTTATGTCTTACGGGAAATTTACTAAAGAAGCAAGTCCATCGGTCAATATAGAATGGCCGTTTTTGCGGTCCTATACAATATTCTAATTACCAATACTGCTCTACTCGCAACTAAACCTTTATTTTCATACATATTTTTGTTGGCACCTTTTCATCTCCTAAAGTCGATGACGTAGTTTCAAAAAGTACAATAAAAAAATTTTAAAAATTTAAAAAATAATTACAAGTGACTCTGCATGCCGATTCTTGAGTGACACTCTTTGGTGCACTGAATGCACACAAACCGATTGGTGTCTTTTCTCTCTTTTTCTAGCTCTATTTGCTGTCGCGACTACTCTCCTCTCCGCCTCACCTCTCTCCCTGCATTGCTTAACGTTAAGGTGCCAAATATCATTTTCGTCTATATTGGCTTATCTTACAAACGCATATATTTAATTGATAGATAATATCTATGTAGATCGGCATCATGTAATGCAAATATTATTAGTGACTATAAAAATGATGGTTTCATATACAGGCTTTAGCATATGAATAGTCAGTATTCAAGTAGTTTTTACTCCACAAACTTCATATAATAATGAAGTCTCTGAATGCATGTTAACATGAAGCTATTCAATTATTATGGACGATAATATATGTAATAATATATATATATATATAATATATATATATATATATATATATATATATATATGTGTGTGTGTGTGTGTGTGTGTGTGTGTGTGTGTGTGTGTGTGTGGGAGAGAGAGAGAGAGAGAGAGAGAGGGTATCCAAAACTTGGTGTAAGGGATGATTTCATTGTGATTTCTAAGACACACTGTATTATTATTGTATGATCCAGTATGTATAAATACAGTGAATCTTTAAATCACTATAGAGAGCTCAATGTATAATAAACTAATGTATACATTTTGTAAAGAAAAAAAAAATGAGGAGAAAATTTTTCTGTTATGAAATTCAAATTATTGTTGATGATATGACAATCTGGTTGGGTTTCGAACCCAGCCTGAAGCGGTCTGCTTAGTCTAGAGACACTGAGGAAACATGATATATCGTTGTTTCAATGCACACATACACATATATACAATACTCATACATACACTTACAGACACAGACATTATATAATATATAATATATATATATATATATATATATATATATATATATATAATATATATATATATATATGAGGATTATTGTTCCAGTTTAATATAGTATTTTATATTTTTCGATTCAATTTCACTTTTCAAAATGGGATCTTTCTTGTTAAAGCATGGAGTTCTAAAGGTGTAGCAGAAAAGGTTGGTATTTAGCAGAACAGTTCTACACACAGACAGCCGCACACATACACACAGAAACAGAACCCCTGCACACACACAAACGCACAATCACAGACACACATACACATTCTGACACACAACACACGCACACACACACACACACACCACACACACATATATAATATATATATATTATATATATTATATATATATATACAAGGTTTCATGAATATGTTATCGCCAGTATATTTCCTTAATGAATGTGTTTATGAATGTGTATTTGCGTAAATAGACACA
>CM042138.1:59962-62462 GCA_023376005.1 Doryteuthis pealeii | reverse complement strand
AATACGTTTTGAGAATAAAACATAATATTAGAAATCAATAACATTAAATAAGTGTTTATTAAACACTGTTTTATTAAAAACTGTAGGCAAATTATTCACACCATATACTATTTAGAACATTTATTTCTTAAGGTTTATAACCCACATCGCAGGATTTCAAGCACATTAATAATCGAGGCTGTTATCAGATAAATCGCTATAAGCTCGACCTTAATAGAAACCATGTTATAAATAAGATGCTAATTAAGATTAAGATAAAGATTATGTAGTAACCATTCAGAATATAACGTAAATAACTAGGGAATTGTGACTTTAGTGGTGACGTGTTTTCGATTACAGACAGATACGCACACAATCTCCATATATATATATATATATATATATATATATATATATATATATATATTATAATAGTTTTTTTTCCGTAGTTAGGGTCTTTCCATGTGTGGTTTAACCAAGCTGATGCAGGTAGACCATAAGGAGAGCTCAATGTGCCTAATACCAGTGAGTAAAGGTCAGAGTCAAGATATTTAGTAATTGAAGAAAAACTCTAAACTTGCTTCATTACAATAATTTATTTCAACCGTATTAATACGGCATCTTCAGGTAATCACAAGAACATGACTCTTATGTTCTTGTGATTACCTGAAGATGCCGTATTAATACGGTTGAAATAAATCATTGTAATGAAGCAAGTTTAGAGTTTTTCTTCATTTACTATATATATATATAACAAGGTATAATATACTAAAAATTTCGTGTCAGTAAAGGTTACCAGCAAAAGAACCTTTAGGGATCAAAAGTTGAAAATCTCAGCTTTAGTATAATAATAGATAGATAGAATATATATATAATATATATATATATAATATATATATATATATATATATATATATAATATATAATGAATAGTGAATGAAAAAATGAGAAAAGTATTTGCATGGAAAGGTGCTCAATGCTAATAAAGCAGAGCAGTTTTATAATTAATGTTGATATTATGATTTCACACTCATAACTTAAAGTTTCTTGGTAGTCCAATCATCAGATGAGAAGTGTGTATATATATATATATATGTGCATATTGAATAAATATAGAAAAATATCAAATTATCTTAATGTAAATGCAACTAGACCCTACTAGGATTTGAACTCATGTCGCCGTTCTCATTTTCCATTACACACGTGTGCATAATGATTATTGTACGAGTTGCAGAACTTAAAAAAGAACATTATTTGTACTGTTTGGTAAATAAAATCTAAAAGAATTAAATGATACAACACATAGATGAACATTCTTTTTTGTTCAGTATAAATCTTTATTATCAAATGGACACCGGGTTATTGCGATATATAACTGTTTAAATACTAAAAAGGAATTCTGACTTTGACAACCTTTATAGGGAAGGTAAAAATATACGTTGTATATTTTGTTGAGTTTCCCCTCCTCCTTCCAACCCTCGTTCAAGTCTCTTTCTCTATATTTTCTTCATCTTACTAATCATCTCTTCTCTTGCCAACATCTCGTTAAATATATTTAAATATATTTAAGATGTCTCTATGTTTTTATTTCTTACCCTCGTAGACATTTTTAATCGTTTTGTTTCGTAAACCAGTCGACACCACCGTAGATTTATGACTAAAGGTGTAACACAAACAAACGATGATAGATATTTTGGTTGGCTTGCACAAACAAAAATAATATATACAAACAAAAGATTATACAAACAAACACACACACATACATACACACACCCCATACTGTATATATATATATATATATATATATATATATATATATATATATATATATATATATATGAGGAAAGAGGATTGGAATAAATCCGACAGAATGTAATAAAGATATGACGAACACCAGGACAGAACAAAAGTCTTATTATATATATGTGAGAGTGAATTTTGCAAAAAAATGACTCAAATTCGTGTCTATAAGAAAAATTATTTTTTTTACTAAAATCGCCAATATTTAGAATAGATTTTCCCATTGAAAACCAAGATGTTATTTGCCTTCAGAATAGATAATAGTTGGGCAAAAATTTTTAACCATTTGCTCACAGAACACTTCACTTCATAATCGCTAGAAAAGTTTGTTCCACACTGAATTACTTGGTGATGGCCGAAGGGGTGAAGAGTAGATGATATGGCAGCTGTTGCCAACCAAGCTAACTGATTATTTTCACTTTATTTGCTGCAGTATGAGGCCTTGCATTTTTATGTTATCAGAACTGACCTCAGAAAATACTTGGTCATCATACTATATCTGGTATTTCCTTAAACAATTTAGTTCAGTTACTAAAATATACCTTTCCGGACTCATCACACATCTCCTATAAATGTCATATATTCATTTGTCAGCCAATAGAAATTTGATGACATACATCTGTTCCTGTCTGGGACACTCTGCATGATCGTCCCCCTCCCCTTCTCTCTCTATCTCTCTCTCTCTCTCTCTATATATATATATATATATATATATATATAT
>CM042138.1:22462-54962 GCA_023376005.1 Doryteuthis pealeii | reverse complement strand
CTAGACTAGTTACCCTAGCCATGGTTAAAGAGCCCAGTCTACCCTGATATTTACCCATATCTGTAGAAAGAATTGGATTCCTACCTTTCTCAAGGGTATTAGCGCCATGTGAAATGCAAAGTGATTCGTTCAGGAATTGAACTCGGGTTGACGAGTCCATATCCCATGACTCTAACCATTAGACCACGCGCCTCAAACGACTTGTCGCTATATGCTAGGTTGCCTACAACAATAAGTGTATATTGCCAGTCGCGGGTAATTTCCTTTCGTGTCTTCTATTATGCAAGCTTTGCAATCCCAACAACTCCAATAACAACGTCCTCAATTATCGGATGGATGTTTGATAGAATGTACGTACTTATCAATAATAGAATCGAATTTAAAAATTGTACAGAATAATCAAAAGCTCGATGAGAACTACACAAGCATGCTGACTGTTGTTGTAAACAAATCCTAGAAGCAGCACACAACAAAATAGCAATTGTACAACAATATACCTATCATCTCATAAACCATCTAAGTAAGAAGAGTTGGACATACTGGGAACTACTGGACAATTACGTCCGAACGCCTTAGTGACGTTTTCCTGTGAACTGCTACACATGGACACACCAGTTGGTAGGTTAAAATGTTGGGCACTGCTAGACAATTAACCACGAACATCTAAGCGACGTTATCCTATAGACTCGTAAACTTTTTAAGTGACCAGCAAAAATTACATTAATCCTATATTTGTGAACCCTAGGGATGGACAATGAGAGAGAGAGACAGAGAGACAGAGAGAGAGACAGACAGACAGACAGACGGGCGGAGAGAGAGAGAGACAGACAGACAGACAGAGAGAGAGACAGAGAGAAACAGAGATAGAGAGACAGACAGACAGGCAGAGACATACAGACAGAGAGGCAGACGGGTTCCGCTAATGTAGATATAACTTAATGATGATTTCAACTGATATTTTATCAATGCTTCATCCAAACTGTTATTCTGCTTTATTCATACTTTAAACTATTGTTATTTGCTCCCCGAATAACAGCACATGAATGCAATAATTTTTGTTGTTGTGTTTTTTTTTGTTTTTTTTTGTGTAAGTCACAAAGTGTTGGCTGAAGCGTTGGTCGGACACTATCAGCTGCACATTGCAGTCTGCTATGAAATATTACTTGAATGATAAAAAAGAAAACTTTTTAAGAATTTATTTTCACGGTTGATTGGTTGTTGCATCTGTTAGAATTTTACATCTAGTCTAGTGAACATCTGCAGATACGGGTGAATTCATATTAACAAGAAAGGACCCCACCCTGTCGGCAGTCTAAAAACACGCTGCCTTCACCCCCTGCTTATAACAAAAAAGGTGTCCTCAGTTTGATATTAAACTGCGCTTGGTTGTGAGGCTCCACTTCTGGAGATTGAGTTTGGACTGATATAGTCGTTGCTATTATGACCAATTACACGCTGACCAAGAATGGCAGTCCAGGTTGATTTGTTGGTGATAGTAATTCAAATAACAATGTTACATTACTGCATTAGATTTCACCATCATGATCGTGTTGTGCCAACAGTTTGGATATTCATCACAATCTCTCGCCAACCATCCCTATTGGTTAGTTCCGCTGTGCAGCATAAAGAATGCGCGCTGAAATCGATGTAGATCCTTGCTAGGTGACCTACACTGGCGTGCCCATGTGTAGGTATCCACAGAAGAACGTCACTTATGAGTTGGTAGTTCTTTCTCCAGCAATGTCTAGCAATTCGCCCTAAGGGTTACTACCACTCCGGGTCAGAGTTGACCTGGCAATGAATGGGTACTCCATAATACCTGGACCTCCAGAATTAGAACCGCCTATCTAGCCCAAGTAAGAGCTGGTCTGTGAAATGTCTTCATTTTACCCAAATATGGAACCCCCCCATGCAACTCATACACCCCAAACCTTATCTTAAAATCCACTCGGTGTTTTATCTTATTATTTCCAGCGCTCTATTTCCACTATAAAACGATGATTATATGTCAAGTGCTTCATTTCCAATATTATGTCACAGTAATTACAGTCGATAATAATTCTATCATTTTCTCAGCGATATTGTTTAGTTACTTCCCTACTGTAATTTTAATGTCAATGTCAGCCTCCTAGTAATCAGGGGAAAATCAATAAATCTCAAAATATGACGCCTAGATGAAGACGACTCATCGTCAGTTACGCAAATGGAATTACTAAAAATACAAGTGGCATTCTATATTTACCCAAATTAAATATCCCGCCTTGACAGAGGGTATTAGATTAAACTCTATGTTTATCTTGCTGAGAGGTAAGACCCCCAGAAAAGGTTGTCCTTAATATCACACTAAATTGCATCTGACGTTCAAGCTCCATTTTTTGTAGGTCGAATAGATATATAGGGTGACCCCCCAAAACATACTTTAAAAAAAAGTCAGGCCTGTTTTTTTGGGTCACCCTGTACATATATATATATATATATATATATATATATATATACTGGGTTACCAAAATAGGGCTGACTTTCAAAAAAAGTCTATTTTTTGGACCACACTATGTATAAAGATTATTCGTATTCGAAAGGAATTAAAGTAAAGTCGGTGGAGTGGCCTATTGATAAGAAGGGGGTGGTCCATATTGACTGCAGGCATTGTTGATAAGGCCAATTTGGAAATGTTGCTCTAGCTGAAGTTCGGGTCAATGTATGATCGCATAGTGTTGTGTTTCTTACGGTACGTTTTCTCCCTGAGGAGGAGACAACATGGTTGCTGATGAGATACTAAGTGTCATGGTTCTCAGTTAGGTTGGACCATTGAAACCAATGGATTTGTTTAAGTACTGTATGTAGCATAGGGCTGGTCGGGTCGTAATAGTAGTCGTTAGTAGAAAGAACATACGCAAGTTGTATAGTCACAGGGGGGTTGTTTATTTCTTTCTAGGCTCGTGGTTTCTTTTTCAGAGAGAGAGAGAGAGAGAGAGAGAGAGAGAGAGAGAGAGAGAGAGAGAGAGAGAAAGAGAGAAAGAGAGAGAGTGAGAGAGAGAGAGAGAGTGTAAGGTCAATTTGTTCTATCGTAAATCATGTTCGGTATTACTATGCGAAACACATCACGGGGACCTCGGGAAGTCTCGTCTGCCCCTTACGAATGCCTAGCCAAAAAAAGTCGATTTTTCTCTTCTTCCGTTTCTCATCCAATTCCCGTCAAAACTCGAAACTTATTTTATTTTTAAATCTAGTTCCGGGGTCTTTCGTCGATCAATTGCTCGACCCACGTTGAGTATTTACCCTTCCAAACTTTAACCTTTGTTCTTATTTCGTTTTCTTCTTTTTCACCAGAAATCTGATAACCGTTTACATTTCAATGCCCAAATTCCCCGTAGACCATATGATTACGCTACACTGTATATCTATCCGGGGTTGTCGATTTGTACCTCATGAATAGAGCTTCACATTACAAGCGTTTTTCCTGAAAATGGGTGATAAGATACTATAATCAACTAAAACTATTTTGAGGTCAGCCTATATATCTGAGGTGATTGGGAGCTCAACAACATTAGAACCAATGTTCTAAGTGATTGCAGAGAACTTTACGGCACCGTTTTATTAAGTCACGTTTAACGGTTACTCGTTTGCCTCAGAAAGACAAAGGCGTGTAATGAAATATATTATCTTAAGGAACTGGCCTTCTTCTTTGGTCGTAATAAAGTAGATTTCTGTTAGCGTCAGCTGATGTCTTCTTATTACGCCTTTTTGTTTTAACCGGACGAAACCAATGTGCTTTTCCTAATTGTGATCTCTAAGTGATCTCGAAGTAAAACTTTCTTTCTTTCTTTCCTTTATTTTTCACTTCTTTATCTTTTCTTTTTTTTTTTTTGTTTCGTTATTTGGCGCGTCTGACACATTGTCAAGAAGTAAATGGATAGTATCCGACATCTTAAGATGCTGGTTGACATTTAATTTCTCGGAAGTGTAGACATCTAAATAAACGTAGTAAGATTCAGCGTGAAAAAAAATATATATTTTCTTTCTTCTTCTTCTTCTTCTTCTTCTTCTTCTTCTTCTTCTTCTTCTTCTTCTTCTTCTTCTTCTTCTTCGTCTTCAACATACAACATTATAAGGCACATAAGATGGGAAAGTGAAAAAAGTGACGTTTATGTTATCTTAGAAACAAAATAGGAGAGCCTGCTTTGTAAAATGAATTTGCATAAATTGAGAATTAACGATAAAGCAAACTGTGTGTGTGTCTGTGTGTGTCTGCGTGCGTGCGTGCGTACGTGCGTGCGTGTGTGTGTGTGTGTGTGTGTGTGTGTGTCTGTGTGTGTGTGAATAGATAATTTATATAATATATGCATATACAATCGACAGGAAATAGACGAGAGTTCTTTAATACGTTTTGTCTAGTCTGATACAGAGCAGAAGGCAAGGTGTTCTGAGTCAATTTTAGATGCACTCACTTAAAAGATGCCATCGGCCACAATAAAGATCAATGTCAAGTCAATTCCTATACCTAAAAATGTTTACTATCATTCTTCGAAAATAACTGACTTATTATAACAAATAGAAAGATAGGGTTACATTTTTAAATCTTTACGACAGAATAGCATCTTAATACACGGCCCGATGAAATCATATCTACCTGTTGAAAAGTTATCTTTTTTTTGTTAATCAATACTAGGCCTGGTCTTCTGGTTAGAATAAGGTGATCCGTCTTATATAAGTCCCAGAGAGTTTTATGCATTTCAATCTCAAGAACAGTTTCTGGTTTATGCATATAACATTTTGTTGTATAGTCACAATATAAAGTTTTGCATAATTCCCAGTCGATCACCTTACCAACCCAGTTGTGCCTAGTGTTGTATTCTCGTTGTTCTAGCTTGCTACATTCGCTTAATACATGGTTTATAGTCCCATTTCTGTCAGCACACATTCTACATTGTTGGAATGTTTTGATATATAAGGCATGGGGCAAATGGTTACTCCTAAATATAGACTCGTTGACTACCACGTGACCTGAGGAAGATTCCCACTGTCCAATCACTGGCAGTGCTGCTGCTGATGTTGGTGTATTTATAGAGGTCTGATTCTTAACCTTGGCTCATTGCTATTTGGATTATCTTGGACGTCGGACTTACAAAGAATACTATAACACCGGATTCTATTGGCTTGCTTACTTACTTACTACATCTGAACTAAGGATGCCGACCAGATACTTAACATACATTTACTGTTTCGTTGTGTCTTATCAATTTTTGCTTTGATATAATTTATTCTTATGGCATTATTTTGTGCAGCAATTATTAGTGATTCAGTGTCTCACATATGTTTACACTTTTAACCATGTCCAGGTCTTTTTATGTGCAACCTCTCCAATTTGTCGTTTGAACTATCCATATAATTGCTTTTCTTCCCATCTTTGTTTTCTTGTTTTCATTGTTGTTTTTCTTCGTTTGTCCATATGTTGCAACTGCTGTTATTGGCTGCCTTTTTTGTGTATTCTTCGAGTTCTTAGATTACGGCTTTTATAGAGTCCTCTATGTTGGCAAGTCATATTCCACATTTCTTTTTGATTCATATAGCATATCCTCTATCAATCTAGGGTGTAAAGCCTGGTGCATTGTCAGTAATTTTCTACTCCTTTGGTCAATCTGTCTGAGTTCTTCTTTTGTTATTTGAGGAATGGCCCAGAGTATCTTATAAAGGGGACGGTCCTTTGATGAGATTTTTACTGCTGAACTTTGTTTCTAGGAGTTTTCTTGTTTTCTTGTTTTCCTGAGGTATTTCTTTAAAAAATGTTCCATCTATCTCTGATTGCTTAATAATGCCTGCTTCTAAACTTCCTAATTATTTGTAACTCTCTATTTTGCCAAGTGGTTTAATAGTGTCCTCATTTGGTAGTTGTTCTGTCCATCAGTTTTCTTTCCTCTTTTTATATCTATCATGGCACATTTTCCAATTACGTATTCCATTCCAATATCTTGGCTGTATATATCTAATCGTTTGTTACTAGGTTTTCTAGTTTCTTTTCATTTTTTAAAAATATATTTGTATCATCAATATACATGAGATAATTTATTCTTCCCGTAAATTAGAGAATTTGTAGCAATCAGTATTTATTATTATTATTATTATTATTATTATTATTATTATTATTATTATTATTTACTCCTTTTGAGTTTTCACATCAGTGTTAGCTGATGGTCTTTCACTGGAGTCTGAGTGACAGCAAGTCTCCTCAGGTCTCCAGGACTCTTCTGAGTATTCTGAGAGATTGCTGCAGTGCAGTGTTCTGAATGGTTTCAATCCTTCCTCTGATATCCAAACTTTCCAAGCCCTTTTCTAATCCTTTTGGGACTGTTCCAAGTGCACCAACTACAGTTGGTATCACTTTCACTTTCATATTCCATAACTTTTTCAGTTCTCTGGCAAGGTCCAGATATTTGTCTATTTTTTCATTTTTCCTTTAACTTCACCCTGTGATCTGCTGGCACTGCAAAATCTACCAGTTGACAAGTTCTTTATTTTTTGTTAATCAACACTAGGTCTGGTCTTCTTGCTGGGATAAGGTGATCCATTTTTATCTCAAAGTCCCAGAGAATTTTCTGCGTTTCGTTCTCAAGAACAGATTCTGGTTTATGCATATACCATTTGGTTGTGTGGTCAAAATTTAATTTTTTGCATAATTCCCAGTGGATCACCTTCTCAACCCTGTCATGTCTAGTTTTGTATTCTCGTTGTGCTAGTTTGCTACATTCACAGAGTATATGGTTAACAGTCTCATCTCTATTACTGCAAAGTCTACATTTACTATTTTGTTGGGTCTTATCAATTTTCGCTTTGATGTAGTTTGTCCTTATGGCATTATTTTGTGCAGCAATTATAAGTGATTCTGTTTCTCTTTTGAGAACCATGTCCAAGTCTTTTCATGTGCAACCTCTTCTATTTGTCGTTTGAAGCGTCCGTATAATTGTTTTTCTTCCCATTTTTGTTTTCTAGTCTTTGTCGTTTTTCTGTTTGTCCATCTGCCGTTTCTACTATTGTTGGCCGCCATAAGTAGTTTGTCTTTTCTCTGCCTTGTGTAATCTTCAAGTTGTTGGATTGTGGTTTCTACGCATTCCTCTATGTTGGCAAGACCTCTTCCCCCTTCCTTTCTTGACACATGCAATCTATCTCTATCATCTCTAGGGTGGAGAGCCTTGTGCATGGTCATTAATTTTCTCGTCCTTTGGTTCATCTGTCTGAGTTCTTCTTTTGTCTATTTTAAGAATGGTCCTGAGTATCTTATAATGGGCACAGCCCAGGTATTAATTCCTTTGATCAGATTTCTGCTGTTAAGTTTCGTTTCTAGAAGTTTTCTAGTTCTCCTGAGATATTCTTTTTTAACTTTTCCTTTCATTTCTGCTTGCATGATATTGCATATCATTCATGATGGTCATTCACTGGAGTCTGAGGAACAATAAGACTTTTCAGATCTCCAGGAATCACCTGAGTGTTCCAGCTCATTTCAACAACGCTAGTGATTAGATGGTTTCAATATATTTTTTTTCTGATTTCCAGCTCCTCTTGTCTTTAGTATAACTGACATCCTCACATTTCACAGCTTCTTCAATTCTCTAGCAAGATATATTATCATTATTATCATTATTATCATTATTATCATTATTATTATTATTAGTAGTAGTAGTAGTAGTAGAAGTGAGGAACATGTTGTAATGGTAACGAAGGGAGAATCCGCACTTTTTAGACTTACAGAAGTTGATCCTTTTAGTGTCATTCCCAGGACACCTTTTCAAATGATGTGATATTAATAAAGTCGGTATCAGCCAATTAGCGAGGGAGTCTATCTCCTTTTCATAGCGCTAGACCAAGGAGATTGTTTTTGGAGTCTGAGGTGGAGCGCCACACCTACCATCAGCTATTTACTTTACCGCACAGATCCTGTGCTACTCATATGCTGAGTTGGCGAGGACCGGTATCGAACTAGGAACCTTATGATTTCTAGCCGAGCGCTCTACCGACTGAGCTGACCCGGCCCTTTGCCTTTGCGTATCTTCAACAGTCCTGAGTATATTATTTACCGTTTAGATATACGTAGGATGATTTTGCAATTCCGGGATTAGATTACCCGGAATTGATGTCTTCCTGATATTCTCTACACAATCTTTGGTATCTCTTTTTCTTCTTGTGTCATGACTAATTCTTACAATTCTAAAGCTTGATTAATTCAATAACATCAAATTATGGCCTAGTTTAAATTGAAGAAAAATATGAGGGTTATCAAATTTTAATTGCTAAATGGGTTTTGACGTCCTGTCATTTGATTGCAGTTGATCACCCGATCATGAGAATGACACTCAGGGACCATTACAACTGTAATCTTAGGGCTTGGTCGGTAACCCATCTAAATCAATGAAAAGTCCGACACGAAACCTCCGCTACCTTTCTAGGAAAGGCTTGGGAGTAAACGCTGAAAACAAATCCGGAGACGGAGTTCCAGAGGTGGTGAGAAACTCCTGCGACTCTACCAACTGCATTGGTTTCTTACCTTTCCTTTGATCACAGCGGTAGTGTGGAGCGGGGGTTTTGCTGCTTAAGCAACAGGTCATCCTCCATATGAACCCGCTCAGGCTAGGTAGTTCCTAAAAAAACTTGGCACTACGTCATCGTCTCTCGTAGACGGAAGGATGCCAACATGGCTTGAACAACTGTAGGTAGGTGAATTGGTTGGTTGAAAACGCCATGAAAAAACCTTGTGTTATTTTATGCCGAAAACATTTTTTTCTTTGATTAGATTTTTTAAAATCATACATAAGTAAATATGTACATATTAAAACAAGACATTAGGTTTATAAGTTTCCAAAATTCACTCTGAATTGTCCAATTGGGCACATAGCCTAATGGATAAAAGATTTAGGTTAAGACAGTTCTAAGAGACTCTAGCCTGCAGGTTCAATTATAGTCAGGGGCAGCAGTAACATGGAATAATTAAAACAGCTAAAAAACTGTACCCCAGCTTAGTGGAATGAGAACAGGATACCCCCGTGGACTGAAAAAAGAGTTAGATTCAAAGTTCCGTGATGGCTCCCGATTACGACATAAAATTTCCCCGATTACGACAAGAATTTACCGAGTTCCAATAGAAGGTTCCCGAGTCCGAAAATAAATTTCCCGAGTCTGAAAAGACCGGCGGGCACATCGGCCGAAACGTTGTACTGATAACTATGAAGATGAGGACAATTGTCCGAATAATACAAATAATACTAAGGAGATTGCACTTTGCTACTATAAGTTTTTATTCTCCCCGGATACATTTTGACCACAAGCGTGTGGTGGGGAAGGGAAGCAAAGACAGAGAGACCATCTTTCTGAATGGGCCCCTAGTTTCAACAAACTACCGTAGAATACTGCTAGTTTCACTAAGTAATCCCTCTGAACTCTGAAGTTTAGAAAATTGGACTGCTTATACCGTATTCACCTAAATTAACTTGAAAAAGCTTTTCCTTACGGTCTAATGCCTACGTCTACTAACACACACCTTCCTGTCAGACCACACTGGCTCATTTGTTTATGGTCTTTCAAACGCATTATGGTCTACGGGGAATTTGGGGATTGAAAAGAAATGGTAATCGGATTTCTGGACAAAGAGAAGAAAAAGAAATAAGAACAAAAAGAGGTTAATGGTTGAAAGGGTAAACATTCAACGGGGGTCCAGCCTTTGACCGACCAATGAACCCAGAACTAGAGTTAAAAATAAAAACGGAAGTCCCAGTTTCTGCGGAGGAGCGGAAATGGTTGTGACCCCTCACCTTCAGGACTACAAAAGGAAGTAAAACATTTCGGGCTGGGCTCTCTCTTTTGCCAGACCCAAGGAGGGTCGGACGTGTTTGTTCGGGTTCCGTCGTGACATATTTAGGGTAGCAACGAACAGCGCGCATGAACGTGATTTACGATAGAATAGAATTGACCTTACTGTCACACTTCTTCTCTCTGTTCCCAAATTCCCAAATTCCCCGTAGACCATAATGCGTTTGAAAGACCATGAACTAAGAGCGAGAGTGGTCTGACAGGAAGGTGTGTTTAAGTAGACATAGGCATTAGACCGTAAGGAAAAGCCTGTTCACGAGCCTAGAAAGGAATAAACAACCCCATATGGCTATACGACTGTCGTATGTTGTTTCTGAACTAACGACGGCTACTACTACTAACGACTACCACTACTCGACTTTGGTGCCAGGCAACAATTGTCATCCTTCCGCATCTTGCATTTAATTCACTTTTTCATCAACCCCGATGGGGCAGGGGAAGGAAAGCCATGCTGTATCCGTTCTTATCTGTATGCTGAATTCCATATTTGTTTATGTACCTATAGATAAGTTTATCCGAAAGTTTTCTCTTGATTTTTTTAAAATACCCTTTGTTCCTGGTCCATAATGCAATATGATATACAAATATTTTCCGATATTTACTCCACTTTGATCAATAACGTAAGGCAACTCCAATTCGCATCGTCTGTGTAGAATACAAATTAGTTTAAGATCTAAACAACTGATTGCAGTTAGTCCATAGATTCCTCGGCTTGTCACACTTAAATTGATTTATTTGATTTATGTTGCAAATTTCAATTACCTGCACCAAAGCCAGCTACGCATAACTCCCTAATGGACCAACTATGGAATAGATTTACCGATGCATTGTCCCTAGAACTTAGTTGAGAGTATCAACCGTTATCAAAACCGAGAGAGCAACATATTAGAAGACAGTAGTCTCTCTCTCTCTCACTCTCTCTCTCACTCTCTCTCTCTATCTATATATCTTCGATCTATATTCTCTCTCTCTATCTATCTCTCTTTCAATATATATATATAATATTACTATATATATATTATATATATATATCAGTTACAATGTCCCGACCCTCCCAGTGTTTGTAGGTTTGCTGATGGCCCATTGGTTAAAACTGATGATAAATCGATCGGTTGATCCGATTGGGAGGTAGCCTGCTATGTCGAACCATACCGAGAGACGTGATACTTCGAAACACGATGTCTGTATATGATTAGATATATATGGTAGGTTGAGCTCATTGGTGAGGATATCGCTGATGACCAAACGATTACGCTAAAGGCAAGATGCCGATAAAACGGATGGAGATCTATCTGATCGGTATAGATACTAATATTAAATATATATATATATATAATATACTAGCAAAACTGCCCGCGTCCATGACCGGAAAAAATATTAGGAAAACCAGAGAGTTAGTTAGAAAGAAAAAACAGGAGTAAGAAATAGAATAAGAGGAAAATGATATCACATTTTAAAATCGCTGATGATTGGTATAATTAACTGTTTTTTTTTTTTTCATTCTAAAACATTATTTAAAAAAATATATTCTTAAATTTTCAGTTTTGAAACATTTTTAAAAATCTTTTGTTAATTATGACAAATACTTGAAATCAGTTCTTTAATTGCTTGTTTGCGTTAAAGTGATAAAATAAATTTGTTAAATTATTTTCTTTTTTACCTCTAAAAAAGTAAACAATTGAATGAGCTAGGTATTAAACCTGTGTACTTATTATTGAGCTCTGTTAACTGGGGCTGTATAATACGCCGACTGCACCTCTGGTGAGAAGACCTCCTTACAATTGGGCCTCCTGTAGGCCAGGTGGCGTTCCGTTATGCTTATGGAGGGATCCTGGTGACTGAACAAAATCCATGACATCTACACTCTACTTTTGATCCTTACTTCGGCTAGATGGGCGTCAGTAGTCTCCATCCCGGTTCATCGCCGATCCGTTCAAGCCCTAGCCATATATGATTGTCACACCTCTGGAAAATTCAAAAATGGATGTCGGTGAATTTTTACGACTACAACCAGTCCCGAATGTTTGGCCTCCGAACTCCCCAGATCTTAACCCATGGACTATTAGTATGTGGCCACTGTTTAGAAATACACCAATCGTCGTCCAGTACTACACAATCTGAGTTTAATCGAGAGAATAAGGTGTGTTTGTGACCCTTTCCAGAGAAACCGTAACATCAGCTTTTGCAGGCTTCCGGAGCAGGATTGAAGGCTGTGATCGATGCTAATGGTGGTTCATTTTCAGTGAAACCTGTTGACAGTAGTGTAATTTCGTGCGTGTTGAATTTCTTTACAATCACTACATTTTCTTTTTTCCTTGTTGAACTGTCAAATCTTTCCCCAACACCTCTATGTATATATCTTTATATTAAAAAAAATCGTTTCCTTTCCTTCCTTACCATCGTGTTATATCATTCATTTTCTTCCACACAACATTATAATGAGCTTAAGTAATATTTGTTTTTTCCTGTTCGAAAATTATCGGAATAGCACAAGAAAATAAAACAGTTATTTTTGTGCATACGCGTATATTTTCTTTTATTTAATAAACAACGATCTTCTATAAACAATATTAACAAAAATAATTCGTTTTACAACAACCAAGTGTATTGTTCTTTTTTTTCTGCTCTACTTCATGCATCGGCCGACTCGTGAGTTGTTTCCTGTTTATCGTCTGCTCCAAGTATGACCGGGCCAACAATAACATTCGAAAGAATGCATTGACATAAGACCTTCACCTTTCTATCGTTGGTCGTAAACAAGACGATTCTGAGTAAAGCACCACACTATACGAAGCAAACCAAAAATAGAAAAAAAAAAAACAGAAGAAAAAAAGAGAAGAAAAAACAAAAAAACACGCACACGGCAAGACGCTATTTATTATTTACATCATTATAAAACCGGCCAGAGATCTGGTACGAAGGAAAACAGAAAATGTCTGAAGACCTACTGCATTATTCTAATGGTTCACACTGGAGATCAAATGACAACAACTACTACGAAAAAAAAAACAGTTTCACAAGTACAGTATGAAATCCCACGTTATCCGCGGTTAGAGGTGTGTAGGACAATGATTAAGTCGTAAGAAATGGACACGGCGCGACAGTTCAAATCATGAACGTGACTGTTTGTATTTCACATGGTGGCTAATATCCTATGGAAGATAAAAATCCAACGATTCTCACTCAGCTATGTGTAAATAGTAAAGCAGGCTGGGATTTAAACCTCTTGCATCGGCAACTGGATTGGAGAAGGAAAATGTAGAATTAAAAACCCAATTTTACTCTTGTAATTAGTCATAACTACTTGAGAGCTCTCTTCCTCTCTCTCTCCTCTCTCTCTCTCTCCTCTCTCTCTCTCTCTCTCTCTCTCTCCTCTCTCTCTCTTCTTATTTGTAAAGCCAAAAACCAACATGACCCTAATAATCACTCACCACTTACAAATATAATGATAATCCAAAAAAATATATACGAATTATGCCCTAATAACTTCAGTGGAAAATCGAGAATCTGCGAAAACACTAATGGATGTTCGTTTTTCATATTGTTATTGTATTTCTAATTAAATAAGCTCACTCGCTAGTACATCCGCTTCTAACCACAACGTTCCGAGTCGATATCGGGGCCCTCGCTAACTAACCAGATGAATTTCACTGCCTTTGATTTGTGACGTAAAATCGGTACTGATGTAATGTTGTGCTCGCATAGGAACAAAAAAATATTATTCCTGGTCTAGTGCTACGAAAGGCTTGGAGACTTCTTCGCTGTCCTGCTGCACTACCGCAATAATTTTCAGGTGTATAAGAGTATAATATACGATTCGTACTCACAATAATTAAATACATGACATATAGTTGTCGAAAGTTTATTTACATTTACATTTATCTTTATTGTAAAACAGTAGTTAACCATTTAATGTTAAAAATACATGTACTGTAAACTTGTTACGAAATAATATGTGATATTGATTCGGGAAACCAAAAAACATCAGACAATACAAACAAGAGATCCAATGAAGGCGATGTTTTAATGCTAAACTATCTCTCTACTATATCATTTACAAAATAATAATGTGACGAATTGAAAGGCAGACCTTGACAAGAGGATCCCCAGCCCCCACAAACAAATTTTGCGTAGGATAATGTTTGGCCTGTGGGCGGAAAGGGAAGAGTGTGGCGAGTGGCTATGGATAGTCGAACTTCGCTACCTCTCGTAGCTGGAAATGCTTTGGCGAGAAACCCGGATGAGGTAATTCGGAATTTGCTTAGCCGCGCAGCCGAACGAAGCAGAAAATAATACGGACTGTGCTACATAGGGAGTGAGGAAAGAAAGCAAGGTGTTTGGACGCAAGTCGAAACTGACGGACTGCTATTTGGGGTGTCAGACGTGAGAGTAATGTTCAGTTTGGTGACGGCGAAACCGGAATACATTTTCGTTGCTAGAGAGACTTGCAAAAGATTAATCATTATCTTAAATTTTAGACCAGAACAAGAATAATAATTACAGTAACAAGTAAATGTATGAGAAATAATAACAATAATTAACATTTTAAAAACCCTTAAGCCTTTTGCCAAAAAACTTGGCAACATAACTTTGAGGTGCCAACAACTCCCAAAACAATTCAGCCTTTAAATAGAGGGAAACCAGCCAAGCTAGGTTTCAGGAGGACTTTATAGACGAAAGTCACTGAAAAAGAAATTATGGTGGGTTATTTGAGGAGGAAGGAATTTATTTCTTTCGCCATTTGACGTTTGGTGATCATCAGTCGTGTGACGTCTGGCAAGGAAAGAAAGAAGAGGAAAAATGAAAATTTGGTTTTTGATTTCTTGTTTATATTCCTGAACCTGACCCCTTTGTTTGTGTCTTCGGGTCTACATTGTACTTTTCTTTGTGGAAACAATTAAACCAGCAAACGACATCTACAACAAAAATGTTTAGTTACCAATCACCTTTTTCTCCCCGAACACCCGTATATATAAATATTGGTATCTTTTAGAGTATGCGAAATAGTTTGATAATTTAAAAAGTATAATAATAATCTTGATTTAACCCTCTCTCCTCTCCTCCCCCGTCTCTCTCTCTCTCTCATCTCTCTCTCTTCTCTCTCTCTCTCTCTCTCTCTCTCTCTCTCTCATCACACACACACACACACATACTTTTCTTCTGCCTTTTTTAATATTTTTCTTATGTTCGATGAAAAAGAAACAATGATACAAAGCCAATAGAGTAGAGGAAATAAAGAGTGAGAGGGGCCCTAATGTGATACGTTATTCTGTTTCAATCGAACATAAGAAAATATTTAAAAAAGGAAAGAAAGAAAAAAAGATGGTGTGTGTGTGTGTGTGAGAGAGAGAGAGAGAGAGAGAGAGAGAGAGAGAAGAGAAGAGAGAGAGAGAGAGAGGAGAGGGCGAGAGAGAGAGGAGAGAGGGTTAAATCAAGATTATTATTATACTTTTTAAATTTCAAACTATTTCGCAATACCTCTAAAGATAACCAATATTTATATATACAGGGTGTTCGGGAGAAAAGGTGATTGGTAACTACACATTTTTGTGTAGATGTCGTTTGGCTGTTTAATTGTTTCCACAAAGAAAAGTACAATGTAGACCCGAAGACACAAACAAAGTGGGTCAGGTCAGGATATACAAACAAAAATCAAAAACCAAATTTTCATTTTTCCTCCTTCTTTCTTTCCTTCCAGAACGTCACACACGACCTATGACACCAACCAAATGACAGAAAGAAATAAAATTACTTCCTCCTCAATACCCCAACCATAATTTCCTTTTCAGTGACTTTCTCTATAAATCCCCTGAACCTTAGCTTGCTGGTTTTCCCTCTATTTAAAGGCTGAATTTTTGGGGAGTTGTTGGCACCTCAAGTTATGTCAAGTTTTTGGCAAAAGGCTAAGGCTTTTAAAATGTTATTATTGTTATTATTCTCATACATTTACTTGTTACTGTAATTATTATTCTTGTTTGGTCTAAAAATTTAAGATAATATTAATCTTTTGCAAGTCTCTCTAGCAAACGAAATGTAATTCCTTTCGCCGTCACCAACTGAATACATTACTCTCACGTCCTGACACCCCAAATAGCAGTCGTCAGATTTCACTTGCCGTCCAAACACTTGCTTTCTTCCTCACTCCCTATGTCAGCCACAGTCCGTATTATTTCTGCTCGTTCGGCTGCGCTAATGCAAATTCCGAATTACCTCATCCGGGTTTCTGCCAACAGCATTTCAGCTACGAGGAGGTAGCGAGTTCGAATATCCATAGCCACTCGCCACACTCTTCCCCTTCGCACAGGCCAAACATATCCTGACGCACTTTGTTTGTGGGGGCTGGGGATCCTCTTGTTCATAGGTCTGCCTTTCAATTTCGTCACAATTATTATTTTTAAAATTATATAGAGAGATATTTAGCATTAAAACATCGCTTCATTGATCTCTTGTTGTTGTCTATTTTTTGGTTTCCGAATCAATTCACATATATATTTCGTAACAGTTACAGTACATTGTATTTTACATTTAAATGTTAAACTACGTGTTACTAATAAAGAATAAATGTAAATGTAAATAAACTTTCGACAACTATATGTATGTATTTATTTTGGTGAGTACGAATCGTATATTATACTCTTTACACCTGAAAATTATTGTCGGTATCAGCAGGACAGCGAAGAAGTCTCCAACCTTTTCCGTAGCACTAGACCAGGAATATATTTTTTTGTTCCTATGCGAGGCACAACACTTAACATCAGTACCCGATTTTACGTCACAAATCAAAGCAGTGAAACTCATCTGGTTAGTTTAGCGAGGGCCGATATCGAACTCGGAACGTTGTGGTTAGAAGGCGGATGTACTAGCGAGTGAGCTTATTTAATTAGAAATACAATAACAATATGAAAACGAACATCATTAGTGTTTTCCAGATTCTCGATTTTCCACTGAAGTTATTAGGGCATATTCGTATATATTTTTTTTGATTATCATTATATTTGATAAGTGTGAGTGATTTATTAGGGTCATGTTGGTTTTTGGTTACAAAAGAGAGAGAGAGAGAGAGAGGAGAGAGAGAGAGAGAGAGAGAGAGAGAGAGAGAGAGAGAGAGAGAGAGAGAGAGAGCTCTCAAAGTAGTTATGACTAATTACAGAGTAAAAATTGGTTTAAATTCTACATTTTCCTTCTCCAATCCCAGTTGCCAGGCAGAGGGTAAATAACCCAGCCTGCTTTACTATTTACACATAGCTGGAGTGAGAATCGTTGGATTTTTATCTTTCCATAGGATATTAGCACCATGTGAAATACAAACAGTCACGTTCATGATTTGAACTGTCGCGCCGTGTCCATTTTCTTACGACTTAATCATTGTCCTACACACCTCTACCGCGGATAACGTGGTTTCACTACTGTACTTGTGAAACTGTTTTTTTTTTCGTATAGTTGTTGTCATTTGATCTCCAATGTGAACCATTAGAATAATGCCAGTAGGTCTTCAGACATTTTCTCTGTTTTTCCTTCGTACCAGATTCTTGGCCGAGTTTTATGAATGATAAATAAATAAATGCGTCTTGCCCGTGTGCGTGTTTTTTTTTGTTTTTTTCTCTTTTTTCTTCTGTTTTTTTTCTATTTTTGGTTTGCTTCGTATTAGTGTGTGCTTTCTCAGAATCGTCTTGTTTACGACCAACGATAGGAAAGGTGAAGGTCAAAGGCAATATGTCAATCATTCTTTCGAATGTATTCATTGTTGGCCACGGGTCATACTTGGAGCAGACGATAAACAGGAAACAACTCACGAGTCGGCCATGCATGAAGTAGAGCAGAAAAAAAAGAACAATACACTTGGTTGTTGTAAAACGAATTATTTTTTGTTGATATATTGTTTATAGAAGATCGTTGATTTATTAAAATAAAAGAAAATATACGCGTATGCACAAAATATAACTGTTTTATTTTCTGTGACTTTTCGATAATTTTCGAACAGAAAAAGACAAATATTACTTAAGCTCATTATAATGTTGTGTGGAAGAAAAAATGAATGAATATAACACGAAAATGGTAAGGAAGGAAAGGAAAACGATTTTTTTAATATAAAGATATATACATAAGGGTGTTGGGGAAAAGAATTTGACAGTTTCACAAGAAAAAAGAAAATGTAATGGATTGTAAAGAAATTCAACACGCACGGAAATTACACTACTGTCAACAGGTTTCACTGAAAATAACCACCATTAGCATCGATCACAGCCTCAATCCTGCTCCGGAACCTGCAACAAGCTGATGTTACGGTTTCTCTGGAAAGGGTCACAAAAACTACCTTATTCTTCTCGATTAACTCAGATTGTGTAGTACTGGCACGACGATTGTGTATTTCTAAACAGTGCCACATACATAATAATCCATGGGGTTAAGATCTGGGAGTTCGGAGGCCAAACATTGGGACTGGTGTAGTCGTAAAAATTCACCGACATCCATTTTTGGAATTTTCCAGAGGTGTGACAATCATATTGTGCTAGGGCTTGACGGATCGGCCGATGAACCGGGATGGAGACTACTGACCGCCCATCTAGCCCAAGTAAGGATCAAAGTAGAGTGTAGCATGTCATGGATTGTTCAGTCACCAGGATCCCTCCATAAGCATCACGGAACGCCACCCATGGCCTACAGGAGGCCCAATTGTAAGGAGGTCTTACTCACCAGAGGTGCAGTCGGCGTATTATACAGCCCCAGTTAACAGAGCTCAATAAATAAGTACACAGGTTTAATACCTAGCTCATTCAAATTGTTACTTTTTTAGAGGTAAAAAAGAAAATAATTTAAACAAATTTATTTTTATCACTTTAACGCAACAAGCAATTAAAGAACTGATTTCAAGTATTTGTCATATTAACAAAAAGATTTTTAAAAAATGTTTCAAAACACTGAAATTTAAGAATATATTTTTTTAAATAATGTTTTAGATGAAAAAAAAAAAAAACAGTTAATTTATACCAATCATCAGCGATTTTTAAAAATGTGATGAATCATTTTCCTCTTATTCTATTTCTTACTCCTGTTTTTTCTTTCTAACTCACTCTCTGGTTTTCCTAATATTTTTGTCCGGTCATGGACCGGGCAGTTTTGCAGTTATATATATATATATATATTATATATATATATATATATATATACCATCAGATAGATCTCCATCCGTTTTATCGGAACATCTTGCCTTTAAGCGTAATCGTTGGTCATCAGCGATATCCTCACCAATGAGCTCAACCTACCATATATATCTAATCATATACAGACATCGTGTTTCGAAGTATCACGTCTCCTCGGTATGGTTCGACATAGCAGGCTACCTCCCAATCGGATCAAAACCGATCGATTTATCATCAGTTTTTAACCAATGGGCCATCAGCAAACCTACAAACTGGGAACTGGGTCGGGACATTAACTGATATATATATATATATATATATATATATATATAATATTATATATATGAAAGAGAGATAGATAGAGAGAGAGATATAGATAGATAGATATATAGATAGAGAGAGAGAGTGAGAGAGAGAGTGAGAGAGAGAGAGACTACTGTCTTCTAATATGTTGCTCTCTCGTGTTTTGATAACGGTTGATACTCTCAACTAAGTTCTAGGGACAATGCATCGGTAAATCTATTCCATAGTTGTCCATTAGGGAGTTATGGTAGCTGGCTTTGGATGCAGGTAATTGAAATTTGCAACATAAATCAAATAAATCAATTTAAGTGTGACAAGCCGAGGAATCTATGGACTAACTGCAAATCAGTTGTTTAGATCTTAAACTAAATTTGTATTCTACACAGACGATGCGAATTGGAGTTGCCTTACGTTATTGATCAAAAGTGGAGTAAATATCGGAAAATATTTGTATATCATATTGCATTATGGACCAGGAAACAAAGGTATTTTAAAAAAATCAAGAGAAAACTTCGGATAAACTTATCTATAGGTACATAAACAAATATGGAATTCAGCATACAGATAAGAACGATACAGCATGGCTTTCCTTCCCCTGCCCCATCGGGGTGATGAAAAAGTGAATTAAATGCAAGATGCGGAAGGATGACAATTGTTGCCTGGCACCAAAGTCGAGTAGTGTAGTCGTTAGTAGTAGTAGCCGTCGTTAGTTCAGAAACAACATACGACAGTCGTATAGCCATATGGGGTTGTTTATTCCTTTCTAGGCTCGTGAACAGGCTTTTCCTTACGGTCTAATGCCTATGTCTACTTAAAACACACCTTCCTGTCAGACCACTCTCGCTCTTAGTTCATGGTCTTTCAAACGCATTATGGTCTACGGGGAATTTGGGAATTTGGGAACAGAGAGAAGAAGTGTGACAGTAAGGTCAATTCTATTCTATCGTAAATCACGTTCATGCGCGCTGTTCGTTGGCTACCCTAAATATGTCACGACGGAACCCGAACAAACACGTCCGACCCCCTTGGGTCTGGCAAAAGAGAGAGCCCAGCCCGAAATGTTTTACTTCCTTTTGTAGTCCTGAAGGTGAGGGGTCACAACCATTTCCGCTCCTCCGCAGAAACTGGACTTCCGTTTTTATTTTTAACTCTAGTTCTGGTTCATTGGTCGGTCAAAGGCTGGACCCCGTTGAATGTTTACCCTTTCAACCATTAACCTCTTTTTTGTTCTTATTTCTTTTTCTTCTCTTTGTCCAGAAATCCGATTACCATTTTCTTTTCAATCCCCAAATTCCCCGTAGACCATAATGCGTTTGAAAGACCATAAACAAATGAGCCAGTGTGGTCTGACAGGAAGGTGTGTTTAAGTAGACGTAGGCATTAGACCGTAAGGAAAAGCTTTTTCAAGTTAATTTAGGTGAATACGGTAAGCAGTCCAATTTTCTAAACTTCAGAGTTCAGAGGGAATTACTTAGTGAAACTAGCAGTATTCTACGGTAGTTTGTTGAAACTAGGGGCCCATTCAGAAAGATGGTCTCTCTGTCTTTGCTTCCCTTCCCCACCACACGCTTGTGGGTCAAAATGTATCCGGGGAGAATAAAACTTATAGTAGCAAAGTGCAATCTCCTTAGTATTATTTGTATTATTCGGACAATTGTCCTCATCTTCATAGTTATCAGTACAACGTTTCGGCCGATGTGCCCGCCGGTCTTTTTCAGACTCGGGAAATTTATTTTCGGACTCGGGAACCTTCTATTGGAACTCGGTAATCTTCTTGTCGTAATCGGGAAATTTTATGTCGTAATCGGGAGCCATCACGGAACTTTGAATCTAACTCTTTTTTCAGTCCACGGGGGTATCCTGTTCTCATTCCACTAAGCTGGGGTACAGTTTTTTAGCTGTTTTAATTATTCCATGTTACTGCTGCCCCTGACTATAATTGAACCTGCAGGCTAGAGTCTCTTAGAACTGTCTAACCTAAATCTTTTATCCATTAGGCTATGTGCCCAATTGGACAATTCAGAGTGAATTTTGGAAACTTATAAACCTAATGTCTTGTTTTAATATGTACATATTTACTTATGTATGATTTTTTAAAAAATCTAATCAAAGAAAAAAATGTTTTCGGCATAAAAAATAACACAAGGTTTTACATGGCGTTTTCAACCAACCAATTCACCTACCTACAGTTGTTCAAGCCATGTTGGCATCCTTCCGTCTACGAGAGACGATGACGTAGTGCCCAAGTTTTTTTAGGAACTACCTAGCCTGAGCGGGTCATATGGAGGATGACCTGTTGCTTAAGCAGCCAAAACCCCCCGCTCCACACTACCGCTGTGATCAAAAGGAAAGGTAAGAAACCAATGCAGTTGGTAGAGTCGCAGGAGTTTCTCACCACCCTCTGGAACTCCGTCTCCGGATTTGTTTTCAGCGTTTACTCCCCAAGCCTTTCCTAGAAAGGTAGCGGAGGTTTCGTGTCGGACTTTTCATTGATTTAGATGGGTTACCGACCAAGCCCTAAGATTACAGTTGTAATGGTCCCTGAGTGTCATTCTCATGATCGGGTGATCAACTGCAATCAAATGACAGGACGTCAAAACCCATTTAGCAATTAAAATTTGATAACCCTCATATTTTTCTTCAATTTAAACTAGGCCATAATTTGATGTTATTGAATTAATCAAGCTTTAGAATTGTAAGAATTAGTCATGACACCAAGAAGAAAAAGAGATACCAAAGATTGTGTAGAGAATATCAGGAAGACATCAATTCCGGGATAATCTAATCCCGGAATTGCAAAATCATCCTACGTATATCTAAAACGGTAAATAATATACTCAGGAACTGTTGAAGATACGCAAAGGCAAAGGGCCGGGTCAGCTCAGTCGGTAGAGCGCTCGGCTAGAAATCATAAGGTTCCTAGTTCGATACCGGTCCTCGCCAACTCAGCATATGAGTAGCACAGGGATCTGTGCGGTAAAGTAAATAGCTGATGGTAGGTGTGGCGCTCCACCTCAGACTCCAAAAACAATCTCCTTGGTCTAGCGCTATTGAAAAGGAGATAGACTCCCTCGCTAATTGGCTGATACCGACTTTATTAATATCACATCATTGAAAAGGTGTCCTGGGAATGACACTAAAAGGATCAACTTCTGTAAGTCTAAAAAGTGCGGATTCTCCCTTCGTTACCATTACAACATGTTCCTCACTTTACTACTACTACTACTACTAATAATAATAATAATTGATAATAATGATAATAATGATAATAATGATAATATATCTTGCTAGAGAATTGAAGAAGCTGTGAAATGTGAGGATGTCAGTTATACTAAAGACAAGAGGAGCTGGAAATCAGAAAAAAAAATATTGAACCATCTAATCACTGCGTTGTTGAAATTCTGGAACACTCAGGTGATTCCTGGAGATCTGAAAAGTCTTATTGTTCCTCAGACTCCAGTGAATGACCATCATGAATGATATGCAAATATCATGCAAGCAGAAATGAAAAGGAAAAGTTAAAAAAGAATATCTCAGGAGAACTAGAAAACTTCTAGAAACGAAACTTAACAGCAGAAATCTGATCAAAGGAATTAATACTGGGCTGTGCCCATTATAAGATACTCAGGACCATTCTTAAAATAGACAAAAGAAGAACTCAGACAGATGAACCAAAGGACGAGAAAAATTAATGACCATGCACAAGGCTCTCCACCCTAGAGATGATAGAGATAGATTGCATGTGTCAAGAAAGGAAGGGGGAAGAGGTCTTGCCAACATAGAGAATGCGTAGAAACCACAATCCAACAACTTGAAGATTACACAAGGAGAGAGAAAAGACAAACTACTTATGCGGCCAACAATAGTAGAAACGGCAGATGGACAAACAGAAAAACGACAAAGACTAGAAAACAAAAATGGGAAGAAAAACAATTATACGGACGCTTCAAACGACAAATAGAAGAGGTTGCACATGAAAAGACTTGGACATGGTTCTCAAAAGAGAAACAGAATCACTTATAATTGCTGCACAAAATAATGCCATAAGGACAACTACATCAAAGCGAAAATTGATAAGACCCAACAAAATAGTAAATGTAGACTTTGCAGTAATAGAGATGAGACTGTTAACCATATACTCTGTGAATGTAGCAAACTAGCACAACGAGAATACAAAACTAGACATGACAGGGTTGAGAAGGTGATCCACTGGAATTATGCAAAAAATTAAATTTTGACCACACAACCAATGGTATATGCATAAACCAGAATCTGTTCTTGAGAACGAAACGCAGAAAATTCTCTGGGACTTTGAGATAAAAATGGATCACCTTATCCCAGCAAGAAGACCAGACCTAGTGTTGATTAACAAAAAATAAAGAACTTGTCAACTGGTAGATTTTGCAGTGCCAGCAGATCACAGGGTGAAGTTAAAGGAAAATGAAAAAATAGACAAATATCTGGACCTTGCCAGAGAACTGAAAAAGTTATGGAATATGAAAGTGAAATGATACCAACTGTAGTTGGTGCACTTGGAACAGTCCCAAAAGATTAGAAAAGGGCTTGGAAAGTTTGCGATATCAGAGGAAGGATTGAAACCATTCAGAACACTGCACTGCAGCAATCTCTCAGAATACTCAGAAGAGTCCTGGAGACCTGAGGAGACTTGCTGTCACTCAGACTCCAGTGAAAGACCATCAGCTAACACTGATGTGAAAACTCAAAGGAGTAAATAATAATAATAATAATAATAATAATATAATAATAATAATAATATAATACTGATTGCTACAAATTCTCTAATTTACGGAAGAATAAATTATCTCATGTATATTGATGATACAATATATTTTTTAAAAAATGAAAAAGAACTAGAAACACTAGTACAAACGATTAGAATATACAGCCAAGATATTGGAATGGAATACGTAATTGGAAAAATGTGCCATGATAGATATAAAAAAGAGGAAAGAAAACTGATGGACAGAATACAACTACCAAATGAGACACTATTAAACCACTTGGCAAATAGAGAGTTACAAATAATTAGGAAGTTTAGAAGCAGGCATTATTAAGCAATCAGAGATAGATGGAACATTTTTTAAGAAATACCTCAGGAAAACAAGAAAACAAGAAAACTCCTAGAAACAAAAGTTCAGCAGTAAAAATCTCATCAAAGGACCGTCCCCTTTATAAGATACTCTGGGCCATTCCTCAAATAAACAAAAGAAGAACTCAGACAGATTGACCAAAGGAGTAGAAAATTACTGACAATGCACCAGGCTTTACACCCTAGATATGATAGAGGATATGCTATATGAATCAAGAAAGGAATGTGGAATATGACTTGCCAACATAGAGGACTCTATAAAAGCCGTAATCTAAGAACTCGAAGAATACACAAAAAAGGCAGCCAATAACAGCAGTTGCAACATATTGGACAAACGAAGAAAAAACAACAATGAAAACAAGAAAACAAAAGATGGGAAGAAAAGCAATTATATGGATAGTTCAAACGACAAATTGGAGAGGTTGCACATAAAAAGACCTGGACATGGTTAAAAGTGTAAACAATTATGTGAGACACTGAATCACTAATAATTGCTGCACAAAAATAATGCCATAAGAATAAATTATATCAAAGCAAAAATTGATAAGACACAACGAAACAGTAAATGTATGTTAAGTATCTGGTCGGCATCCTTAGTTTCAGATGTAGTAAGTAAGTAAGCAAGCCAATAAGAATCCGGTGTTATAGTATTCTTTGTAAGTCCGACGTCCAAGATAATCCAAATAGCAATGAGCCAAGGTTAAGAATCAGACCTCTATAAATACACCAACATCAGCAGCAGCACTGCCAGTGATTGGACAGTGGGAATCTTCCTCAGGTCACGTGGTAGTCAACGAGTCTATATTTAGGAGTAACCATTTGCCCCATGCCTTATATATCAAAACATTCCAACAATGTAGAATGTGCTGACAGAAATGGGACTATAAACCATGTATTAAGCGAATGTAGCAAGCTAGAACAACGAGAATACAACACTAGGCACAACTGGGTTGGTAAGGTGATCGACTGGGAATATGCAAAACTTTATATTGTGACTATACAACAAAATGTTATATGCATAAACAGAAACTGTTCTTGAGATTGAAATGCATAAAACTCTCTGGGACTTATATAAGACGGATCACCTTATTCTAACCAGAAGACCAGGCCTAGTATTGATTAACAAAAAAAAAGATAACTTTTCAACAGGTAGATATGATTTCATCGGGCCGTATTAAGATGCTATTCTGTCGTAAAGATTTAAAAAATGTAACCCTATCTTTCTATTGTTTAATAAGTCAGTTATTTTTCGAAGAATGATAGTAAACATTTTTAGGTATAGGAATTGACTTGACATTGATCTTTATTGTGGCCGATGGCATCTTTTAAGTGAGTGCATCTAAAATTGACTCAGAACACCTTGCCCTTCTGCTCTGTATCAGACTAGACAAAACGTATTAAAGAACTCTCGTCTATTTCCTGTCGATTGTATATGCATATTATATAAATTATCTATTCACACACACACAGACACACACACACACACACACACACACCACACGCACACGTACGCACGCACGCACGCAGACACACAGACACACACACAGTTTGCTTTATCGTTAATTCTCAATTTTATGCAAATTCATTTTACAAAGCAGCTCTCCTATTTGTTTCTAAGATAACATAAACGTCACTTTTTTTTCATTTCCCATCTATGTGCCTTATAATGTTGTATGTTGAAGACGAAGAAGAAGAAGAAGAAGAAGAAGAAGAAGAAGAAGAAGAAGAAGAAGAAGAGAAGAAGAGAAGAAAGAAAATATATATTTTTTTTCACGCTGAATCTTACTACGTTTATTTAGATGTCTACACTTCGAGAAATTAAATGTCAACCAGCATCTTAAGATGTCGGATACTATCCATTTACTTCTTGACAATGTGTCAGACGCGCCAAATAACGAAACAAAAAAAAAAAAAAAAAGAAAAGATAAAAGAAGTGAAAAATAAAGGAAGAAAGAAAGAAAGTTTTACTTCGAGATCACTTAGGATCACAATTAGAAAAGCACATTGGTTTCGTCCCGGTTAAAACAAAAAAGGCGTAATAAGAAGACATCAGCTGACGCTAACAGAAATCTACTTTATTACGACCAAAGAAGAAGGCCAGTTCCTTAAGATAATATATTTCATTACACGCCTTTGTCTTTTCTGAGGCAAACGAGTAAACCGTTAAACGTGACTTAATAAAACGGTGCCGTAAAGTTCTCTGCAATCACTTAGAACATTGGTTCTAATGTTGTTGACTCCCAATCACCTCAGATATATAGGCTGACCTCAAAATAGTTTTAGTTGATTATAGTATCTTATCACCCATTTTCAGGAAAAACGCTTGTAATGTGAAGCTCTATTCATGAGGTACAAATCGACAACCCCGGATAGATATACAGTGTAGCGTAATCATATGGTCTTAGGGAATTTGGGCATTGAAATGTAAACGGTTATCAGATTCTGGTGAAAAAGAAGAAACGAAATAAGAACAAAGGTTAAAGTTTGGAAGGGTAAATACTCAACGTGGGTCGAGCAATTGATCGACGAAAGACCCGGAACTAGATTTAAAAATAAAATAATTTCGAGTTTTGACGGAATTGGATGAGAAACGGAAGAAGAGAAAAATCGACTTTTTTTGGCTAGGCATTCGTAAGGGCAGACGAGACTTCCCGACCCCGTGATGTGTTTCGCATAGTAATACCGAACATGATTTACGATAGAACAAATTGACCTTACACTCTCTCTCTCTCTCTCACTCCTCTCTCTCTCTCTTTCTCTCTTCTCTCCTCTCTCTCTCTCTCTCTCTCTCTCTCTCTCTCTCTCTGAAAAAGAAACCCACGAGCCTAGAAAGAAATAAACAACCCCCTGTGACTATACAACTTGCGTATGTTCTTCTACTAACGACTACTATTACGACCGACCAGCCTATGCTACATACAGTACTTAACAAATCCATTGGTTTCAATGGTCCAACCTAACTGAGAACCATGACACTTAGTATCTCATTCAGCAACCATGTTGTCTCCTCCTCAGGGAGAAAACGTACCGTAAGAAAACACAACACTATGCGATCATACATTGACCCGAACTTCAGCTAGAGCAACATTTCCAAATTGGCCTTATCAACAATGCCTGCAGTCAATATGGACCACCCCCTTCCTATCAATAGGCCACTCCCCGACTTTACTTTAATTCCTTTCGAATACGAATAATCTTTTATACATAGTGTGGTCCAAAAAAATAGACTTTTTGAAAGTCAGCCCTATTTTGGTACCCAGTTATATATACTATATATATATATATATATATATATAGTACAGGTGACCCAAAAAAACAGGCCTGACTTTTTTTTAAAGTATGTTTGGGGGTCCCCTATATATCTATTCGACCTACAAAAAATGGAGCTGAACGTCAGATGCAATTTAGTGTGATATTAAGGACAACCTTTCTGGGGGTCTTACCTCTCAGCAAGATAAACATAGAGTTTAATCTAATACCCTCTGTCAAGGCGGGATATTTAATTTGGGTAAATATAGAATGCACTTGTATTTTTAGTTTCCATTTGCGTAACTGACGATGAGTCGTCTCATCTAGGCGCATATTTTGAGATTTATTGATTTTTCCCCTGATTACTAGGAGGCTGACATTGACATTAAAATTACAGTAGGAAGTAACTAAACAATATCGCTGAGAAAATGATAGAATTATTATCGACTGTAATTACTGTGACATAATATTGGAAATGAAGCACTTGACAATTAAATCATCGTTTTATAGGTGGAAATAGAGCGCTGGAAATAATAAGATAAAACACGAGTGGATTTTAAGATAAGGTTGGGGTATGAGTTGCATGGGGGGTTCCATATTTGGGTAAAATGAAGACATTTCACAGACCAGCTCTTACTTGGGCTAGATAGGCGGTTCTAATTCTGGAGGTTCCAGGTATTATGGAGTACCCATTCATTGCCAGGTCAACTCGACCCGGAGTGGTAGTAAACCCTTAGGGCGAATTGCTAGACATGCAGAACATACCAACTCATAGTGACGTTCTTCTGTGGATACCTCACATGGCACGCCAGTGTAGGTCACCTAGCAAGGATCTACATCGATTTCAGCGCGCATTCTTTATGCTGCACAGCGGAACTAACCAATAGGGATGGTTGGCGAGAGATTGTGTGAATATCCAAACTTTGGCACAACACGATCATGATGGTGAAATCTAATGCAGTAATGTAACATTGTTATTTGAATTACATCACAACAAATCAACCTGGACTGCCATTCTTTGGTCAGCGTGTAATTTGGTCATTAATAGCAACGACTATATCAGTCCAAACTCCAATCTCCAGAAGTGGCAGCCTCACAAAACCAAGCGCAGTTTAATATCAAACTGAGGACACCTTTTTTGTTATAAGCAGGGGTGAAGCAGCGTGGGTTTTAGACTGCCGACAGGGTGGGGTCCTTTCTTGTTAATATGAATTCACCCGTATCTGGCAGATGTTCACTAGACTAGATGTTAAAATTCTAACAGATGCAACAAACAATCAACCGTGAAAATAAATTCTTAAAAAGTTTTCTTTTTATCATTCAAGTAATATTTCATAGCAGACTGCAATGTGCAGCTGATATGTCCGACCAACGCTTCAGCCAACACTTTGTGACTTACACAAAAAAAAAACAAAAAAACACAACAACAACAAAAAATATTGCATTCATGTGCTGTTATTCGGGAGCAAATAACAATAGAAAGTATGAATAAAGCAGAATAACAGTTTGGATGAAGCATTGATAAAATATCAGTTGAAATCATCATTAAGTTATATCTACATTAGCGGAACCCGTCTGCCTCTCTGTCTGTATGTTCTGCCTGTCTGTCTGTCTCTCTATCTCTGTTTCTCTCTGTCTCTCTCTCTGTCTGTCTGTCTGTCTCTCTCTCTCTCCGCCCGTCTGTCTGTCTGTCTGTCTCTCTCTCTGTCTCTCGTCTCTCTCTCTCATTGTCCATCCCTAGGGTTCACAAATATAGGATTAATGTAATTTTTGCTGGTCACTTAAAAAGTTTACGAGTCTATAGGAAAACGTCGCTTAGATGTTCGTGTTAATTGTCTAGCGTGCCCAAATTTTAACCTACCAACTGGTGTGTCCATGTGTAGCAGTTCACAGGAAAACGTCACTAAGGCGTTCGACGTAATTGTCCAGTAGTTCCCAGTATGTCCAACTCCTTCTTACTTAGATGGTTTATGAGATGATAGGTATATTGGTTGTACAATTGCTATTTTGTTGTGTGCTGCTTCTAGGATTTTTTACAACAAACAGTCAGCATGCTTGTGTAGTTTCTCACGAGCTTTTGATTATTCTGTACAATTTTTTAAATTCGATTCTATTATTGATAAGTACGTACATTCTATCAAACATTCCATCCGATAATTGAGGACGTTGTTATTGGAGTTGTTGGGATTGCAAAGCTTGCATAATAGAAGACACGAAAGAAATTACCGCGACTGGCAAATACACTTATTGTTGTAGGCAACCTAGCATATAGCGACAAGTCGTTTGAGGCGCGTGGTCTAATGGTTAGGTCATGGGATATGGACTCGTCAACCCGAGTTCAATTCCTGAACGAATCACTTTGCATTTCACATGGGCTAATACCCTTGAGAAAGGTAGGAATCCAATTCTTCTTACAAGATATGGGTAAATATCAGGGTAGACTGGGCTCTTAACCATGGCTAGGGTAACTAGTCTAGGTGAAGGAAAACTCTGAATTCAACCTGTTAAACTCTTCTTAAAAAATGACCTTGTGTCGAATCCTGCTCGTGTGGAGGGGTGGTAAAATATATATAGCTCAAGTCGCGGTAAAATCAAACTCTCTTTCTTATACTTCCATCCTCAACAGAACATTCAACGCACCAGTTTCTTCATCTAAGTCGTATCCTGGGGGTTATGATGTTAAACTGCATCTAATGGTGAAGTTCCAATTCTGGAACTCTGGGGAATGCGACGTAGTTGTTCATTGCCATTACTCTCTGGTACACTGTAACCGGGAGTGATAGTACTTGTTAGGATCCATTTATGGGTTACACAGAGAAGAATGAGTTTGTTTAAAAAATCGTCTAATTTTTTTTTTAATGAATATTCAGCAAGAATGAAAAGCAAAACTTTTTCGGCATAACACAAGCCAGCAAGGTTGACTAGCCGGGAAAAAACAACTAACTAACCAACCAACCAACCAACCAACCAATAATATAGTGTTTATATTCTTATTTAGTTACCAGTTTCCCTTTCATATTGATATATGCTACATCACTTAATTCTAATGCTGATTTCAGTTCTGTTAAGTTTCCCCGTAAATAAAATTTACTTCGTCATGAATTGCCGCAAATATTCTGGAGCAATATTCGACATGTAATTGCCTAACATGCTGGACTCTAGGAACCAAGATCGAACTCCAATCATGCTTAGCCCATCTATGAGATGAAAATTGATCGAAAATGACATTAGGTTTATAAAGTCCCAAAAGATCAGAGAGAGAGAGAGATAAGAGACGAGAAGAGAGAAAGAGAGAGAGAGAGAGAGAAGAGAGAGAGAGAGTATTAGAGACTTACTTGAAAGATCTTACTTTATAACTTTGTTGACATCTTTACTCTGCCAGTTGCCAGGTTCCTGTCTTCTATTTCCTCCTCTTCTTCTCTGGCCCACATCTCGTCTAGTTGGTTCTTCTAACTTCTACTAAAGGTCTTTGCCTTTCGACTCATTTGGTCATTGCAATTAATTGAATTACAAGACATGTGTTGCTTGATCCAAGATTTGATTTTATCTAGCCCAGATTCGTGTTCTCCGGAGAGACCTGCCTCATAGCACGTTTAATTCTTTGACGACCAGGCTGAATCTCAAAACTAAATAACTAATCCCGTGTTTCATGGCGCGTGAGATTCGCGCGTCCCTAGGGGTCAGGGTTACCAAACAGTCACAGGTAAAATTTCCACTGGCACCCTGATTCAAACTTAATGACCCGTATTCTCGCCTATAGGGTCTGCCCGACAATTTATGACAACCAGAAATTGTAACACATCTGTTATAGGCTAAAACCTATCTACATAATTGAATGAACCTACAACTACTAAGCAAAGACAAGTTGTTAGCTTGAAGACAAAGCACACGATTCAGTTTAGACTGTATTGTCGGACCCGTAAACTTCTCTTTCCTTCTTAAATTCTACTTTCTTTGTTCAATACAATTGTATCAACTCTTCACCAGTTTTTGTCTTATGTGTGACCCTGACAAGCCCACAACAACAACCAACCAATCATTCGCGCTATAACGTTCAATCGGATAAATACCCTTAGAAAAGGTATGTGATCCCAAATCCCGTCACAAGCTATGATAAAATCAGCATTGGCATTGGAATAACCCACGAAGGTTTTGATCTTTGAAACCATAACATTCACATTTATTCTATACAAATGAAACCATATTCAAGCATAACATTCTCTTACGTAGTGACAAGAAATGAAAATAAGAGTAACCGAGATATAAGAAACGACCTGTAATGTACCATCTTATTCCACTTTGTTACCTCACTTAATGTTATTTTATTGGCGGAACCCAGTTCGAAATGAAATTATCGGAATAGGCTGTGTGTGTGTCAACTTACAAGTACGCGCGAAATATTGATAATTTTCAAAACTTAAATCATGCGTAATCGAGGCAATGGTAACAACTGCTTTGAAAAAATTAGCATTTGGGGGGGGGAAATAATTCTTCCAATAAAAATGAAATTAATCTTACCCAACGTAATAAGAGAATATAAAAGATACATATGTATGTATATATATTATAAATACATATTATGGTGGGGATGAGTATGTGTTATGAAATTTCTGAACCTAAGAAACTTATATCTGTTTTTAACATACACAGTCAATATTTCTGCTATAAGTGTTTGTAGTATTTAATAACATTTAGGTATAATGCCCAATATGAATCATAACTCTTCCCCCCCCTCATACTCTCTCTCCCTGTATCTTTCTCCCTCTGTCTGTCTGGTCTGCTGTCTGTCTGTCGTCCTGTCTCTCTTATATTATATATAATATATCTTATGTACATACTAGCA
>CM042138.1:7500-22362 GCA_023376005.1 Doryteuthis pealeii | reverse complement strand
AGAGAGAGTACACGCAAGACTAGATTGCTAAACCAATATGGGATGTAATAAAAAAGACATACCTCGACAACTCACGCCGGACGTGTCTGACTTGGCGGCGTCATTCGCAGGAAAGAATATGGTCTGTTTAAGCCATCTACTATTTAACTACGGCGCGATTCCGAACCACGCTCCGCCACGCAGGCGGACTATGCGAACAGCTCGCAAACTCACTGATCGGGCAGTTATGATATTCTTGGGGTGCATATAGCTTACGTCACGGCTAGAGGAGCAGCATCAAGCGATTTACGTAACGATGACTACGACTGTCTTCATAACCTGAAGGAATCAGTTATTAGACAATACACCACGATGGGATGCCCAAATGTGTTTTCTGATGCAACGCAAATCTAACATCTTATGATGAGACTCCCTTTATAAATATTGTGGAGAGTTGGTTTAGTCTGGTCATTACTACCAGGTCAGTTTGCCTAATCGTACGCGATTAACGGTGAGATTTAATTTTATAATGTAGATAATATATTGTGTAAAATCCTCATATCAAACAACAGCACAACAGAAAATAAAGATATCAACAAAGAACAAAATCGATTCAAATGATTTAATACTCTGTGCAAAATTAAATAAATATTGCGAAAAAAATTAAAATAATATAAGATTAAACACAATGAAAAAGATAAAGTGTGAAAAAGAAAATTCCTAAACAGTGAGAAACACAAGTGTTGTATCTGAACATGTAGCTTCTATTTTCAAGGCCATTGAATCTAATTACATTGAAAGGCGCTTTTTCACAGCACATTTGACAGAATTAGAAATCAATTAATCAGCCGCTAATTAATCCCGGATTGGCCTCTTCTGAAACAAAGTTCATTGAGTATTAATTATAGCCACAGGTGATCCGGTTTCATGAAATCCGTTTCGTAGTCACGCAAAACAGGCGGCGTAAAATTAACTATCGCTATTTTGATCCGCCACACCCTTCCACGGTTCAAAAAAACCAGCAGATCATAAGAACCAAGCGACCAACCAACGTTTCGCTGCCCATTGGACATAAGATCGTACATAAGCGTGCGAAACGAAATACAATTTTAAAAAAGGAATGAAAAAAATAAGTTTTGTTCCAGTGTTACAATTTGCAATGATATTCACAAATGGATGGTTTTTATATTCAGTATTAAATTCATTATTTACGAAACGGTATCATTGATCTTTCTGTTTTTTTTGTTGTATATTCTTGTAAAAAATACAAAACGAAAAACAAAAAAAACCCAACCCACATATAATATGAACAAGATAGAGATCTAAAGGTCAAGTGTTGAAACATCATAGTTGTTCAAAATAAACATTTATTGTTTTTTCCTTTTCTATTTTTCTTTGTCTAATGTTAGCCCTAACGCTGAGTTTCAGCCAACAGAGGTTGTTATTAGACTCAACAACAGAGTGCATGATCGACAGGCTTTGTAAATGATGCCTGTTAATTCGACCATTTTGTTATTAATGTGAAGAAAATTAAGAATTATTTGATATTTATTATCATAAACGAAGCGAGAGATGAAAAGTCAAAGATTGAGAAGGACGAATGCAATTAGATGTAGCATTCATTTCTTTGAACAAAGGGGTCGTGTTCGCATTTATTATTAAATAACAATGCATATTCATGAATTCAGTCCTCGGTATTGTGTTTTTTTTTAACTTTTTTTTCCTTGTCCTCTCTGAATTTAAGATAAATGGACTGGACCATACTGATTATGCTCAACAGATGTCAAATAACAAAATGTATATAGAGGAGAAAAGAAGATGGGTCTAACAGCAAGAATGTTCCTTTTATTTACGCTTTTTGTCTTTATATTTAACACAGATGACAAAAATAATTTTTACTAATTGAGGCAAGTATTTCAACGGTTAAACATATTTGTTTCGGTTGAATGATTATCCAAAATCACTCAATTTTTATTAGAGACTTTTTTTCAAAAATTTAAAAGAGATTATTCCATAATAGAGCGGAATATTTTTATGATATACAATGATGATTTAAACAATAATGTTGAAGAATTAATTCTTAAGTGGTTATATATAAATAATACTAATCTACCACTACTACTAACACTACAACACAAAACAACAACAACAACAAACAACAACTACTACTACTACTACTACTACTACTACTACTAATAATAATATAATATAGTATAACCGACTATATCACTGTTATAATCAGTTATAAATTGTTAACAAATCCTGGAATTCTGAGAAGCACTCCATTTAACAAGGCCACCAAAGGAAATTTCTTGAAAACATCGCAAGGTTTTAGAATCAATAATTTTCATCATAATTAGGCGTCCTTACGAGATGACGATGACGACGACGACGCAGAAGAAGAAGAGAAGAGAAGAAGAAAGAAGAAAGAAGAAGAGAAGAAGAAGACGAAGAAGAAGAAGAAGAAGATGGTGATATGATGATGATGATGATGATGATGATGATGATGATAATAAAATAATAATAATAATCCTAGTGTCAATCGACCAGGAACAGAACCTTCCATCTCGTGGATTGGGCTGTAGAACATGAAGGTGAAATGTTCCAATACAATTGTAAAGACTTGCTGTCATCAGCCACCGGTACGGCAGGTATGCAAACCACAATAAATGATAATAGCAGTATTCAGAGGTTGCAAAATAGAGAAATCAGTAAATCAACAGAAACTAGAAAAACAGTATAGGAGATAAACAACTATTTTTGGATACTTCATGGCGACAAAACTGGAGAGCTTGAGGAACCATAAAATTTGGGTATGACTAAAAAAGGGAAACTCAAAAGAGAAAACTGGATCTCTCAATAAATGTAGAACAGCGACAATGGATATAAATATCAAAGCAAACATAACTAAGAGCAACTTATAGTAAATGTTTGGATTGAGTGACGCGAAAGGAAAGGGTTATTCTTACATTAAGTGAATGAAGCAAATTAACACAAACGAAATCCAAGACTACGACATGGACTGGCTGGGAAAATGTTTATATACTGAGAACTTGTGAGCATAAATTACATTTGCAAAGCTTCTAAAGAGTAACTTCTGCAGCAACGGGAATCGGTCTTAGGAATGGATGCATAAAATTCTCTAAGACTTTGATATCCAGAGGGAGTGTTGATGATGCATGTTCGTATGGGATGAATAATCAAGATATAATTTGATAATAAAATCTATTTTTTCTTGTGAACACATTCCTTTATTCATGTTAGTTATAGTTTCCTACAATTACCTGTTCGTTCGACAAAGGGGAATAGCCTTCGGACCATCGATGGAAATGGAATATCACTATTTTTAAACGATTCTGGAGTAAATTATTCAGTTTGAAATCTTGCTTCGTACATTTAATGATTTTATTCAGCAAGGTTTTACAATCGTCTAGTAGGAGAGCCACATTTTTCAAACTGTTCTTAACAATCATTACTATCACATGTAATCTATTGTCATTCACCGTTCCCAGACTCTTGAGACAATTGATTTAATTCTTACTAAATTAACCGGACAGACAACATGCCAAATAAAATTCAGTGAATTTTTATTACGTCAAAACCCTTACACTCTCAAACATTCTCCCTTATGGAGTATGAGTTTTCGCTCCAGCCAGAAAGAAATATTTCAACGCAAATTAATCTGAGGTAAATATTTTTAAGAATAACTAACACGGGATGGCATTTTGCCTACTCGAGAAAGAGAAAAAAAACCAAATAACATAAAAATACCTTCTAAAGAAAACTTGCGTACCAACATTTTATCTCATATCATAACAGTTGTAGGTATTAAATCCTATTATAACCATTAACAGATAAAACTGCAACAAACTAAAATCAAATGAAGTTAATGAACCATTCCGTATATCAACTTTGAAGATATTAAGAACTTGAAAGATCAAAAAATTTCATGGAAATTATTTGTTTTGCAATTAAATGAAACCCGAGAGTGTTTGTGTTGGAATTTTTGTGACATATAAGTTATGGGCTCTTAAATCTTCACCTTGATTATAGACTAGCAAGGTGACGTGAGTCATTTCTTGCACCAATCAACTGGCAATAACTGGCGGGTCTGATAGAATCTTAACCTCGACATTTGTCATAAAAAAAACTGGCACTTTTTGAGGACGGACATAGTATTGCGGATTCTTTACAATACTCTGGTAATCGTATAATCCTTCGAGAGTATTGGTAAGATCCGGCAATACATGTCCGTCCTCAAAAAGTGCAGTTTTTAATTATGACCAAATGTGGAGGGTTTAAGTATTCTATCAAGGCCCATTATTGCTAAAGTGTGGTTGCAAGAATAACTCACGTGATCTTGACTTAGTCTATAAATCAAGGTGAGGATTTATAGACTAAGCCCAAGCCCGTGAGTTATTCTTTGAAGAAAGTGACATAGATTGCCGGATCTTACCAATACTCTTAGGGCAGTAATTATACGATTCACGAGAGTAACAAGGTTCATTATCGAAGGAACTCTCTACAGTACTGAGAAACTTTAATAATCAAAGAATTCATTTCCGATGATCTGTTTATCAAGGATCCAATTTCTACTGGAATAAGCGATTTCCTGCATTAAGGCAAGAATGGGCCCTAAAAAGTAACAGGTTGATATGCTATAAACAAACAAAATAAACCGCACAAGAAAATACTACAAAAAAAATGTTAGTGCGCAAAAAACATAGTAAGTGTTAATTAGATAGTGACAGGGATGAAAACAGTTAAAAGGCAATAGTTTATTATTATGTCCCTATCGGCACATCGATATTTGGCAAGTCTATAGACACCATTTTAGTGACCACAAATATGGAGGCGAATGTAAGGTTTTGTGGTGGCAAACACTAGCTTGTTACTGTGTAGGAATCCGTAGGGGAACGTCTCTCATGATCTCACTCATACTTACATCCTCTGCAGTGCATGCTTTTTGCTATATGTGTGGTTTTTGTTTCTTTGTCTGACCTACAGTCCCACATGACATATTTCCTTACCGCAACTGTGGCATACTCTGGTCATTCCTCTTGCGATAAACGGTCGTCGTTGGGGTGGCCTAAAGTAGGGTATCCACCCAAAGAGCGAGGGAGTCTATCCCTAGCACTAGGCTAGACAAGGAAAATTGTTTTTTACCGTCTGAGGCGGGGCGCCACACCTATCTTCAGCTCCTCATATTACGCACAGATCCAGCAGTGTGGCTAATTTTCCTACGCTGAGATGGCGAGGGCCGGTATCGAACCAGGAACTTTCAGATTCCCACCGAACACTCTTCGACTGAGCTAACAGGCCCTATCCTCTTGTGATAATTGTATTCATTGTTTATTATGTGATTAACTGTTTCTCCGTCGCCACGGGTTAACTCTTCCTGCATAATTATCATTTTCTATGATATAATTAGTTCTAAAAGCTATCCATCGTTGTTGCTACACATGCTTAGATTCTCCCAAGTCATTGTCCAATGTATTTATAGTAAAATTTAATCATCTGTAGATGTCAATTTTTTATTTAAGAGATACATCTCTGGTATTTACAATCGGCTTCATATGCCGAATTGCAGTGCTTGCTTTAGCTATCTGGAATGGGATCTGTTTGTCCATCTTCTATAGATGTGTTACCTGTTTATCCAAGATATGTAAACCTGCCAACAAATCTTTTAATGCTTTTTCATCAATGGAAGAAGATGGATTTACAAGACGTGGTTGCCATGCTACGGGCTGTTAACAGTAAGTTTCAGTTTTCTTTTATTCTATAGTAACGGTCAAAATGCTTTTGATATCCAGAAAGATTTTATCAAGAAAGTTCTGGTTGTCTTGTGGTTGTGACTAATAAGAGCGGCATCGTCTTAAAAAAAAATCCCGCACAAGCTGCAAGGAAACCTTCGACCTAGCTTTAAAACATTGCTAATTGTATGGGGACCCCACTTTGTTCTGAATTCGACACTTAGATGCTGAGAATGTTTCCGAGCACACACACAAATACACACACACACACCACACACACACCACATACACACATATATATATATATATATATCATATGTGTGTATGTGTGTGGTGTGTGTGTGTGTGTATTTATGTGTGTGTATGTTGTGGGGGTGTATGTGTGTGGGTGGTGCTGTCTGTGAACTCGTGCTCGAGTAAGTCCATTTCCTGTTTCACAGTTGAATGCCAGTAGCATTTTGACACTGTATCCCTTGTGTTTTCTCAGATGAATACATAAAACCACCACTGGAGAGACATACACTTCTACATAGAATACAATGCTGGAACTTCTACACATTGAATGTTGTTGGACTGAAAATTACCGTATTTCTAATAGCCAGCTTCAATATTGGTGTTTAATTTGGTTGGTTTAGTATTATTGATTTCTAAATGTTTGTTTTTCTTAGTGGATATGATAAACAAATCTCGGGGATAAATCTTAAAAATTTCTTTATCAAGAAGAAATAATTGTAATTTTATTCTTTACTTCCTATTATACAAAATTAGTTAAATTTAACAATGAAAGACAGAAGATGGAAGAAGTAATTTCAGTTGTTTCTATTTTTTTTAGTATAACTCAATCTGTTTCCCAATCTTTTTATCTACATTCTTATTTGTTTCATTAACCTTTCTAATTCAAAATAATTTTAATCACATTAAACTTAAATACCAGCACTCGTAAGCCCTGCATATATTTGCTTGTAAAGTATAAAAATAATCACAGTTTTTATTTTATCTATGTTTTTTTTGCTTGTTTTCACAAATTGTGAAATCTAAATGATCTTTTGCTTGGGAATTATCTAAAAAAGTCAATTGCATTTCTGAAGTTCTTATCAATTATTCTCATTCCATTTCATACAATGGCGACAGACAAACTGTCTCTTAGTGATATTCCGATAAAATTGGCGCGCTTTTTAAATTTCGTAAATATCTGCTCAACTTTTCGTTGAAAAGAATAAAACCTTAAAATAACATTAAACTTCTCTCTCTGAGTCATTTCATAAGTTAAGCAATCTCCATATTTTGAATATTTTATTTACTTCCTTTAAAAAGAAACTGGAATGAATTTAGCCTCCTGAGTGGCTATTTTAAGCATTTCAAATTAAACACTTACCATAGATACCTTATAATGATCTTTATAATTTTATGTATTTAATCGGGGAATACTCCATTAATGGCATACCTGTTAACTAGTTTTTATTAATAAAAAATAAAGTTATGATACCCTAACATATGCAAAAAGAATTTCCAATTTTCTTTGCGTTCATTGCATTTATCTAAACTGGCATCTGAGGAGTGGGGAATTCAGTTTTGGGGACCTTAATGAGTGTAGAATACTCCTTTAGTATTCCCAGGTCCTTTCCCGGAGTGGGAGTACCAAGGTTAAAATAAGTTTATTATTCATTAAGACAGAGTGAAAAAAACAATTTTCTCAAAATTTTGGATATGAGGCTTGATAAGTTTAATTATTTGGATTTTTTTAGAATGTTGTCCTCTCTCCATTGTTATATACACACTATTTCGACCGATGTGCCCTCCGGTCTACTTCAGGTGTATTTATAGAACCCAGGAACCTTTTCTTCTAACTCAGGAACCACCTTGTCAAACTCGCGAGCCTTCAATGTCATAATTGGAAGCTCCAAGAACTTCCAACCAAATACTTTATTCAATCCAACGACCGGACACATGACGAAACGGTATGCGGGTTTGTGTTATTAACAGTTCTAAGTGACAATAATGTGTAGCTTGCAGGTTCATTCTGACAAGGGCGAATGATCAACATAGAATGATTAGCATAATATATCTACCTACCCTCCGCACGGGCAGAATGCGACAAAATGTCAATTTCTTAAGCAGAGTTTAACAGATCTGAATTCAGAGTTTTTTCCTTCTCCTATACTGGTTACTTAGCCATGGTTAAAGCGTCCAGTCTGCTCTGCTATTTACGTATATGCTGGAGGGAAATTGGAATCATACCTTCTGCCAAAGGTAATAGCGCCATGTGAAATGCCAACAGCTTTGTCCAGGAATTGAACTCGAGTTGATGAGTCAATTTTCCTACGACTTTAACCATTAGACCACACGCCTCCATAGAATCCTTAACATAGTTTAACAGTTATCATTCGGTAATGGTTAAACGGAATAAAACAGTCTACCCGGTGGATTGAATAATATTTGCTATAATTCAATTTAAAAAAATACTGATTGTATATTTATGAAAAAAAAAAATTCTGAAAGAAAAATGCTTTTTAGAAATTCCCCCATAAGAAATAGGCACGGTAAAACGAGTTCATATCCTTGACGAAACTGTTTGTATTTCACAGAGTGTTAGTAACATTTGTGAAAGGTTTGCATATAACTATTCTCTTTCCATCTATGGGTAATATTGGGACAGACTGAGTTCGTTAAACCATAGTTAAGCACACCAGTCTAGGAGAAGAAAATTCTGATTTCAAACCTGTTAAAATCTTGACCTTTTGTCAATCCTACTCGTCTGAAGGGGTATATGTATATAAGCATGAAAATGAATTTAATAAGGTTTTCTAGCCTCATTAACTTCTGAGAAGTAAGCATGTTTGATTATCCTGAAAACAGCATTTATTTAAATAATCCAGAATTGCGCATAAAGTTATTGTGACATACGTTGATATTGGATTAATTCATAAGAATAATCAGTTGAATAAATGTATAATCCGTAAATGATCAGCGTTAATAATCTTATAAGAGATTTCTTAATCTTATTACTCCCTATCAGAGGGCACTCAGAATACATTATTATAACCGTCACAAAAAAGTTGGTGTAATGGTCATGACACTAAACTCCATCCTGGTAGGTAGGCTCAATATTGCAGACTGACTAGAATAGTGTATTTTATTAACCCAGCTAGTCGCCTGATAGGAATTCTTGATATCATGTCACTGTGTTCAAATTATTTATATTAGATAAGAATACTGACATAATGTAACTGTGTTCAAATTATTTATTTTTAGATAGGTACCTTGACATTATGTAATTGTGTGCAAAATTATTAGTATTATATAGGAATACTTGGAACCATACAACTGTGTGCATATCATTTGTATTATATAGGAGTATTTAAAGTTAAATCCTACAAAAATGATTATAGACAAGTGCTTTTTTAAAAAAAATTGCAATATAACATAATATAGTTATGATTGCAACCAAACATTTACAGAAAATAAAATTTTGGCATTAAATAAGCCAAAAGGAGTTGGTATGCTATTAAGGAAATAACCTAACCAAACCTTTCAATATTTTATCCTTTATCAAATTCACACACAATAATTTATTATTCATCTTATTTAGTTTCATAACACTGATCATTAGACGAATTTTATGAATATGCCACAACTGGAGGCACAAAATATAAACACAATATGCAATACCCCAACCTATAGGCATAAAATAAAACTGGGTTGTTTTACATGCAGTTAAAATCGATCGATCAATAAATCAATTTATTATTCATGTGTTTTAAACAAAATTAATACATATCTAAACTGGATCGTAAATTTCTGAACTTCGTAGAGCAGTTCACATACTTCGATAGTAGTATCTCATCTACAGAAAGCAATGTCAATAAATGCATAGGAAAGGCATAGAAGGCTATAGATAGATTATCAATCATATGCAAGTATTTTCTTTCCGATAGGATTAAGTGAGAATACTTCCAAGCCATTACCATGTCAGTGATACTGTATGGTTGCACCACTTAGATTCTAATGAAACGGTTAGAGAAAAAGGTATATTGGAACGACACAAAGATACTACGTCATCTCTTGAACAAATATTGGAAGCAACCAACAAAAGGTGGTAATGTGGCCACTTACCTCTTATCACACAAACCATGCAAGTTAAACGAACAAGAGGCTGGACGAGTAAGAAGCTCGAACTCATAAGTGACAATCTCCTGTGGAAATGTACACTTGAACACACCATTGTAGGTCAACCATTAAAAAAAATACACCAGTCATTTTTTTGGGATACTGAATGCCGTTCGGATAGACCTGCCAGTGGCAATTACCGATAGGGAGAGAGAGAGAGAGAGAGAGAGAGAGAGAGAGAGAGAGAGAGAGAGAGAGAGAGGGGGGGGAATCCGTGCTATCATCGCTACATGATGATGATGATGATGATGATGATGATGATTCAAAGAATGTCCATCCGTCTGTCCGTATATAAATGCTTCATCATTGTTGGTAATGTTTCAATGTTTGAGGAAATTTTAGGATTATCGTTCGAAAGGTATTCAATTGTATTTGGTCAATATTATCAGAATTTTACTTCCCGAAATGAGGCTAATATTTTATGGTAATAAAAGATTCTCATAGCAAGAAGACGTCATCATTTGCCAGTGGGTCACTATATAAACATAATTAAACTATTATTTCATCACCCTTTGTCTACAACATAGAAATGCTAATATATCAAGAAATTCCAAAAGCAGCTGGAGGTTGCATTTGCATGAATCTGTTATCTTCAGACTGACGGAAAGTAAATTAAGTTAATAATGGGAAAAAAGTTTATATGGAGTTTTATCGAGAAATACATCTTTATTTCAACAGAATGACACGTAAGGGATTTGTTGAGCGAATGTTTTTCTTTTAAAATACGGTTTACTTAACATATGCATTTCGGATTATATTTTACAATGAAGCTTTACCTGTTCTTTAAAGTAATTACATTAACACAATTTACCTTTATGTATTTACGCAACACCTCCGCAGGAATAGGATGCAAGATTAGTCCTACGTCCACTTTAATCCGGAGTGATTCGTTCTACAAAAATCTATACATATATAAAAGGCAGCTCTGTGTATCTGTATGTCCGGAGGAAACTTCGAAAATAAAACAATTAACGACAGAGTCAATATATATACACATTAAATATAACCAGGGCTTGGTTTTTGAGCAAAAAAATGAAGATTTAATTTATATTTGTGAAGATAATTAAATAAAATTTAAATGATACCAACATTGATTCTTTTGTTGCATTTAGTATTTTAAATAGGAGACATTAATGATTCTTTTCAGGGTGGTTGGATCAAGGCAAAGTCTTTTTTTAAATAGGGATTTTAATGGGGCCTTCTGCGGGGATACAACCCGTGTCTCAACAATAATGGATTTGCGAGACTACCTTTTTACCCTCCTCCTATACCTAGGTGACGCCGGGGAGCTGCTTCTAGTACAACTATAAAGCAAAATTGATAATCAACCGTTGTTGTGCACGCTAAAAAATTGTTTAAAAACAAACTATTTAAGCAAAAAAAAAAAACACACTAGACGAAACCTGTTAAAAATGATCAGACTTCACCATTTAGTATCTAGTTAATAATAATGTAATTATTAATCTTTTAATTCATCAACGGATGAATACATGTTTTTTTTAAAAAATGTTTAGAGAAATTCTAGCAAATACAACGTATTACATGTCTTCAAAAGATCAAAACTAGCAGAATATTAAAACTTTGATAAAATAAATTAGTAAATGATTAAAACAGTAACTAATACTATTATTTATCATCACTTATTTTAATATATGAGCCGCCCAAACAACCAATGACACTGACGTCCAGATGTGTGACCACCAAGAAAACGTAATTTACAAGAACTCTTATTCTAGATCAGAGAGATGTTCACACACTTTTTGAAAACAGAAAGTTACCGAGAGAGAAAAAAATACCTAAATTTCATAGCCATAAAAAATTATCCCCCATTGTTGGGTGGACTACAATTTTTCAAACTATAAATCTTCCATTGATAGAAAAAAAAAACCTGTTCAATTCTTCCAGATTCTTAGACCAGTCAATGCGTAAGTTTTAACTTTAGCAATAAAGTGAGTGCGATTTTTTCTGTGACCACGAGTCTTACTTAATTTTCCGGTTGTGAATTCGTCGTTCTCTCTATATATTGTCTTTGTCTCTTTATATACGCCAACAGAGAAGAATATCCCTGAAATAAAGGCCTGGTGCTATACAATCCTACCTTGTGCCATATTCAAAGAAGTGTGCCATGTTAAAGAATCATTATGTTGATTTAAAACTAAACTCAAAATAAACATTTTCTCCGTTTCAGTGGTATTAGTAATTCATCCAACCGTGCTCAATATTTCATAGAAAATAGACCAATACAGTAATTGTGGAAAAGATTATGGGTCTACCACGGATTCGATCTTTATGATCTCCTCATTTTTATTGAACAAAGTTACATTGCTGATATATATATATATATATATATATATATATATATATATATATATTATATATATACAACACTCAGTTAGTACTAGAATGCAAAACAAGGTGAATTTTTAAGCGGAAATTTAACAGTTTTGAATTCAGAGTTTTTTTATTTTCTTAGACCGGTTGCCATACCAAATTAAAGGAGGCTGATCTGCACTTCATTTTATGGATAGTTCGAGCGAGAATGGTTGGATCCATATATTTTCCAAGAGTATTAGCACCATGGAAATGTAAACAGTCTTGTACAGGATTTGAACTTATGTAGACGGGTTCACGCTCGTCAACGAGAACAGTTACGTTACTAGTGCCTTTTTGATATTTCAAAAATTTCAACGACTTTCGAATTTGAATTGTTTATTTCAAAATGTATTTATTTCGGTAATATCTGTTGAAAGAAGGTTTGGTTTCTTTAAAACAAATCCCCAAATCAACGTCTTTCCACTTTGTATTAAATATAAGACCTACATAGTGTAACAAGAAGTGCAATATATCTGCATAGACACAGCCAAATAAATGTACTACTATCACTGATATAACTGAAATCACTGACGAGAGTAAAATATAACCGGCTATTTTACACTTAGTCACCACATTAAACCCTGGAGAAGAAATAAATAAAAACGTTAAATTTTTTTTTCTTTCAGATGTTTGAGAAAATGAAATTACACAGCAGTGCAAAGAGGCAGGTCTGAGAGGAGAATCGGTAAAACGTCGTCGGTTTTCGTGTCTGATAATTTCATAAAATCACGTGCCACCACTTTAGCAGCGAAACGAAAGCATAAGGGCAGTGAAATTCAACACAGAACTCTCGGAGGATGTGAAGTAGAATTAATGCTTCAGACAAGTGTCGAACGTGTATTGTCTGCAGGCACGTTCATGACTCGATATGCCTGTCTTGTCTTCTTTAATTTCGAAAATTCTTACTCTCTGTGATTTCCGATTGAGTTACAAAGCTGCATTTTCAAAACCTCTAACAAAACTAGAAATTTTAATGTGTCAACTATCATAGGTAGATGCCATGAAGATTTGGATGTGGGTTTACTAGTGGAACTACATGTCCTCAACCAACCGTCATACACGAACATTTCGGGAATACTTACTCTGTGTTTCAAATCTTCATTTTGAAAACTGTGTAAAACAAGCAATTTTATATTTCTCGGGGGTTTTGTGATATGGCTTGATAATTAGAATTGTTTGTATTATTCGGTCTATAGTCTCATCTTCATTATTATCTGTACAACGCGTCGGCCGATGCCCCCCCGGCTTCTTCTAATTGGACACATAGCCTTGTGGGTAAAGGAGGTAGGTTAAGACAGTTCTAAGTGACAGTTATCTCTAGACTGCAGGTTCAATCCTAGCCAGGTGTAGCAGTAACATAGAATAATAATTACACAGCTTAACGCCTCTACCCCAGCTATGGTTTAGCAGAATGAGAACAGGATACCCGTGGACTGAACAAAGGGTTAGGTTTCAAGTTTCGTGATGGCTCCCGATTACGACAAGAAGGTTCCCGATTTCGAAAGAAGGTTCCCGAGTCCGTAAAGATGTTTCCGAGTCCGATAAAAGTTTCTGAGTCCGACAAGAAATACCTGAAGAAGGTCGGAGGGCACATGAGCCTAAACGTTGTACACATAACAATGAAGATGAAGACAATAGTCCGAATAATGCAAATAATACTAAAAAATTGAATGTATAACTATCATACTTAAATGCCTTCCAGAATTGGATGTGGGTTTACTAGGGAAAGTGCATCTCATAACCAACTCTTCGAGAATTCTGAATCTCTATAATTTCAGATAGTGTTTCAAAGCTCCATGCCTGTGACTGTGTGTGCAATGTATGTGTATGGCACGAGAGATTCGCTGTGGTTTACTTGTTGATGTAGATACATCAACCAACCCTGCATACATGAAGTTTATAAAAGTAGTAAAATAAATTCTATAGAGAATTCTATAGGTTAAGCAAGTTTTTCATATTTCATTTTATTGGTTATTAAGTTTTAAAAAACATATCAACCAAAAGGTTAGGGAATCACGTTGATTGTACATTTGTATTAAAATGTTTTGTTATTATTTCTTAATAGATTTTTGTACACTGTTCTACGATTTTAACTATTACTATCGATAAAATAATTAGCACAGTTTATGTTTTTTTAGTAATCATATCCAATAGTATAAGGGTAAGTCAATCGTTTTGCAGTATGTCAAGCTACCATATTAGATATTCATTCAGATTTTTACTGATGATAATTGGTAAACGTGTATTCTTGTATAAACTTGTTCTTCATGTTATATCATTTAATTGATAAAAACCGTTCTTCAATCGTTTCTGAATTGTTTATTTTTTATGTTTATATATAACATAAACATTAATTTCTAGTTTCTCTAGGATTCTTCATTGACGTATTATATTGTGTCCGTACCGATTATTATACTATTCTCTAGTATTATATACTATTCTGTGAATAGAATATAATCGGTACAGGCCCGATATAATCCGCGATGGAAAATCCTAGAGAAGCTAAATCAAAAAATGGCACGAATGACGAATCAACTCAGATTAATTGTTTCATTTTTATTTTCACACATTTGATAATAAGTGTGAAAGG
>CM042138.1:0-2500 GCA_023376005.1 Doryteuthis pealeii | reverse complement strand
TTTTAATACTTTATTAAAACTGAAGACCAAAAGGGTTTTAACCGCGCGATGAGAAGATGGCATACTTGGGAACAGATGACTCCGCGTTAGTTCCTCCGGTTAATCGCCAAGATCTAATTAACTCCTAGCTCAGCCCACTTCTCACCCTGCCTTCAGCCAATGACACATCAGAGGCTAGATCAGCGAAAAGTTATCTGCTGTCATATACTTTAACAACGGTTAATGGTACCTTTCAATTTACCATACCGTTATTTAAATGATAGTACACTTAATAATTTGTAGGCAACCCACGAATTAATTAACATATGATAGATATTAATAAACAATAGATATTAATAGAAAGGAATAGGTAAAAATCCATAAATAGAGAGATATAGACCAATAGATAGATCTCATTAAACTAATACGTATATAGCAAAAACTGGGGTATTCATGGGTCTAAGCACTACTGAAATCCCTTTTGGTACTGTGTAAATATGTGCTTCGGCATTAAATTTAATATCCTCAACATCTTCAAAATTTACCTTGAGATGAATTTAGAGTTTAGGGAAAAAAAAAACAGTCACCCCCCCCCCGACCTGCATTCGGTTAATATGTAATGTACTGCACTAGCGTCACCCTTTTGGTCTGGGCTGTACAGTACGCCGATTGAACCTCTGCAGTGGAATAAAAATCCCATAATGGTGTCACCTGTTGGCCGTGGGTTGCAACCCCTGATACTTAAGGATAGATCCCTAGTGGCTGAGTAGTCCATGACATGCATTCTCCACTTTGGCCCTTACTTAGGCTAAACGGTTGGTCGGAGAGGGCCCCCTTCGATCAATTGGCTGGTCAAATCAAGCCTAGCATCTATATGATTGTTCCAACACTGTTGCCCTCATGGAAATCTCTACCCTTTTTTAATCATATGTGTGGAGAAAGCCGATGGTGGTTTGTCTTAGTGTCTTGGCTATGATGTTATATTGTTAATGAAGTACAATTATAGCATAAACAACTATTTTTGATACATTAATTTGGGCACAAGTATAGGCTTTTAAGTATATCTATCAAATGCTAATGATTTTCAAACTGATTTATTTGAAGCATAGTCGGGCCACTCACAGATATCTTAACCCTAGTAACAGTGGTCTGGGATTAATCGTAACAAGCGAGTATTCTACATATTCCAGAACTAAAAAAACTGGAGCCTCATAACCGGAATCAGTTTAGTGTCATACCACGATACACCTCTGTGGGTGGGGGCAGATGTTACATTTCTACAGGGTACTGTCAGTGTATTCAATATAAAAATAACCAAAAATAAAAAGCAAACTGCGCAACCATAAGTTTAGATGCATGTCTACACTGCATATTGTTATATTTACCTCTGGGCAACACTACAGTAAAACTGAGTAATATGATTGATAACTCCTATTGACTCAAGAAAGTTGTAAACAATACGTGTCTTGAATAAAATTTCAGAAACAGTTAATTTGACCTTGTGGATGATATACAAATCAACAGAATTGGAATCGATGTGTTTCAATATATTCAGAATTGGGGAATCCAGAGTTAACCTTGAAATTGTCTCATAAACTTGGTGAAGATCACTCAATATTTGCAAGACGTTTGGAAATATGGAGACATTTGAAAATGTGAGAAGAGATGTTCCAAGTCAATTGTCAGAAAAACGTATTGGACAGTGTCACAAACACATCAGTTTCGTTTCTCGTCATATGGATTTTCTATTGGAGGTGAAAACAATTCGCTCTGATATTCGGTGTCGTCAAAAATCATAACCAAATATGAATTACTAAAAGCAGTCAGCAAAGAGCAAGAAAGAAAGAATAAGACAGAGAATAAACAGTGAGAGAAAAGAAGGAAGTGAAATGTGGTAAGAATCTTCATCATTATACTTTTAGTATTATTTGTATTATTCGGACTATTGTCCTCATCTTCATTTTTATCTGTACAACGTTTCGGCGATGTACCCTCTTGTCAGACTCGGGAACCTTCTTGGACTCGGGAACTTTATCGGACTCAGGAAACCTTCTAGTCTTAATCGGGAAACTTCTTGTCCTAATCGGGAGCCATCACGGAACTTTGAACCTAACCTTTACTCGGTCCCGGGGGCATCCAGTTCTCATTTCGCTAAACATAGCTGGAGTACAGTGTTGAACCGTGTTAATTATTATTCTGTGTTACTTGTGTACTGGCCAAGATTGAACCTGGAGTCTAGAGATAACTGTCAATCAGAACTATTTTAAACTAACCCTTTATCCATGGCTATGTATCCAATTGAACCCGTGGACCGAAGCCCGAGGACACACGGCCGAAACGTTGTACAGATAACAATGAATATGAAGACAATAGTCCGAATAATACAAATAATACTAATTATCAAGTCTCATTCATAAATTCAGAGAAATGGATTTTCAAAATCACGATGTTGTATGACAATGCGCGTCCACACGTTTGGACAGAAACAATGAATTTAGACAGAGAATTGTTCTTTCTATTG